>JACXGJ010016204.1:0-12570 GCA_016801105.1 Esox niger
CAGATTTTTATTCCCCCTGTTAATCAGAAATCAACCTCTGCTGGAATTGGTGTTAACTGGCCTATAAATGGCACTCTTCCCTCTGGTCCTAAGATCAAAACCCATTGCCCCAGGGCAATGAAGGGGACATTTCTCAGCATAAGGCTCCATCTTTAGGATGGTATGTAAAATGGATAATTTCACTCTCGCACATATTTTAAAACCTGGGGTGATAAGCCTGTTGTCCTGTACAAATGTCTGTAAATAATTGTCCTCTGCTCATACCCAGCATCCAACTAGCTAATTAATTATCTTCTCCCGCTGTAAAAACTCCATTTTAGTAGGATATAGGGACTCAATATTCTCAATTAATAATTTATGTAAGATGTGCTGGATAAATATGGCATAGAAGAAAACTTTGATGGGTAAAACCTCCCTTAAGTATATTATAGTAAGTCTGAAATTTAACAGTTTACAGTTATATTGTGACTGTTTCTGGTGGATTATCCAAGTACACATTTGTGCGTTTTGGGTCAGGATAGACAAACACATTTGCTGGCTACAACATACAGTAGTTACGTTATTGTAGGCCTTAATAACTAAAACGGTATACAGTTATTTTGCAACTTTTTCTGGCATGAAAAACTTCATCTTACTTCTTAAGAATATTCCTAGGAAGATAGTATATACAAGTAAGCCTATTACTGGCCAATAATCTGTAAAAACGGGCAGTGGTAAAACCCATATTGTTCATAGACGCTATGATGGAGGTCAATTTAATACGAAATGTAGGTCAGTTTAACACAATGCTCAATGGTGTCTAGCAACTACTGAAACGTATAATGCCGGGGCGTAGTGGTTGAAGACAGTGCCTCTCATGTGGAAGACCCCGAGTTTGAATCTATTGAAAGCAACAA
Source organism: Esox niger (assembly GCA_016801105.1). Classification (NCBI taxonomy): domain Eukaryota; kingdom Metazoa; phylum Chordata; class Actinopteri; order Esociformes; family Esocidae; genus Esox; species Esox niger. The sequence continues at coordinate 897 of JACXGJ010016204.1, forward strand.
CATTTATGAATTTTATTTGTGGGCCTCAATATATCTTTGTTTATACAGTATTGTAACTATTTCTGGTTTTCACTTGATGAAACTTAGTAAGAGACTTTGTTCAGTGAAACTATTATCAATACCATTCACATATGGCCAATTAGCTGTTGAAACAACCAGTGGCAAAAGATAATTTGTTCAGGTGAGAGACACTTGGCTATACTAACACCCATCTCATGTATATCTCTGTGGTGTAGTGGTTATCAAAAAAGCCTTCCACGTGGGTGACCTGGGTTTGAATCTCGAGAGGGCAACACTTTCTATTGCGGGCTGGCTGAACTTGGCTGGCCTGTCAAAGAGGCTAAGGCAGTTAGAATTAAAAACTCTAAATCGTGCTCTAGCAATACCTCAGAGTGGGGAGAGACACTCCCGTCCTTCAACCCTCCATCCCTGGCCCAGAATCTAGCTTTACTCTAATGTAAAACATGTATGTTTTGAATGATTTAAAATGATACTGTAATGTGCCACAATTATATGAAATTCTTGCATCATTATGAAGAAGAGGAAACTAGTTCTGCGTCCCACCCTGTTCTGAATGTTCCTGTTTCGATGTTCTTATGTTTGTTGTGTTGATTTGCACTCTCCTCTCCATTTGTTTTCTCATTCTCTCTGTTCTTCTCTACTAATTACTCTGTCAGTCTCCCCTCTACCTGAATAAAAAGACTGAATTTAAAACAAAACCAACATGTAGACAACACAAGATAAAACAAAATGTTCAAGGACAGCACTTTGAGAGCACAGAGTACGGTTTACTATTTTGAGCACCTACTGCGATATTGTCTTCCTTGTTCCAATTTTTTCTCCATTCTCAGATGTTGTTTTTCACATTGTCCAGAAAAGTGGGTGAAAAACTGTGTAAGATCAGAAGCAAAAACATATTTTTTGGAGCCATGAATTTAATTTTTGTTTTGTCAGGCCGGTCAAGTCACTGTAGAATCAGTCCCAAACAGAGGACATTTTTCATCCTTTATATTACTCATACTGTATCTAGAGACACCTTCACAACTGTTCCCATGTCTGTTTTTGTCTCAGTGGGCACAATAACCTTTGTTTTGAATTACATGTGATCTGGTCAGCGTCTGCTAACCCACCTTGTGCATCCCCTTTGGTGCAAGTGTATGTAAAACTTTAAAATATATATATATATATATATATATATATATATATATATGCATGTACTCTAATGCAAGTAACTCTGCATAAGAGCTACTAAATTACTTAAATGTTATTGACAGACAGATGTCCCCATATGCATGGATTTGAGTTCAAAGTTCAGTTCAAGGTTTATCACATACACCAAATAACACAGCATCATTCTGCATAATGAAATCATTGTAACCTGGCACAAGAGAAATATGTAGTAAGCAAGCAAAAATACAGTGGGGAGTACAAATATTTGATACACTGCTGATTTTGCAGGTTTTCCTACTCACAAAGCATGTATAGGTCTGTAACCTTTACCATAGGTACACGTCAACTGTGAGAGACAGAATCTAAAACAAAAATCCAGAAAATCACATTGTATGATTTTTAAATAATGAATTTGAATTTTATTGCATGCCAATAAAATATGCCTGTAAATGGTACATACAAAAAACAATTCTAATGTACATGGATTGCCAGAGAAAGATGAGAAAGAGATGGGTGGAGGGAAAGACCCAGAGAGGGGATTTCTGCTAGACAGAGCTTGTGGCCTGTGGTCCTTGTTTGAAACACATTAATTTGGGGGACAGTCCATCGCTTTCATCCTGGAGAGTTAGAGCCACTGGCCATGGTAGCCACGGGGATGGAGGAGCGACATGCAACATTTGCATCACATTAACCAAACGACTTGCAATTGCTCAGCGAGCAGCTGTGAAAGACATGAGGAAGAAAGAACTATATGTTGAGTCATGAATTTCAGTTTGTGATGTCCAGGCAATGTCATGCTATTCTTACAGAAGAAATTATGTAAAACATCTCTCCCACTTCATTCCACTTATTACCTGATATGATCTTTAAAGTATCCCCCCAAAAAACATTCAGTCATAATGGATGACATACTTCTTAAATTGAAAGATACAGTATACATCCCTTGCCTGGCTTGATAATAAACTCATAACTTCAATAGATATTTAGCACTGAGCTTCAACCACCCAGTGAGTTTAGCTATTGATCAATGAAGTGTTAAAACAAAGCCGAATTTGGATAATCCCTTCTGTTGAGAATTGTTTAAACATTGTCTTCCAATTACTTTAAATCGTTTGAGTTATAATAGAGGGTATTCAATAAAACAGATTCAGGGAACCTGGACATATCCGCTTCTCGTAATCAGATGGAGTCGCAGTTTTGGTTCCAGAATGGATGGTTCTCATTTATTTCAGTAGGTTAAGGGAAGCATAGATTGGATGATCCGAAAACTCACAAGTTCTTGCAACAATGTTAGACATCAAATGATGTTGGAACACTAGATTCTTACCGCTGCGATGGAAATTCAAGGGTCCATCCAATATAACAATGGTAGTCGTTGCAGAGGCAAATCTCCATTACATATACAATAGCAGTGTATTAAAACTCTCAAGGAGAGAAGAATCATAGCATCAATATTACCAGTGAAATGTCTCTGAAGTTGGAGATGCATTCAATACATATACAAGAATGGGTGGGGACAATGGTTCGCATAGTCATCCTGTGAAAACAACACATGTTCCTAATTCCTTTCCTGTTGTATGTCTGCCCCTATCATGAAACACGCCTTTGTCCTTACCCTGACTCTGACTAATGGCTTACGACAACCTGAACTCTTCCACATTTATGACACTGTCAGCACATCGGACATTCCTCTTGACTTCACAGACACTGTACTTCCCAATCAGTTCAACACTAGAAATATGTATTGTAGAATTAATTAATACAACCATTCAGTACATTCCCACAGCACTGCCTACAACGATCAAATATATATTTTCTCCCCAAAAAATGATATGATGTTCTTATACTTAGTTTTCATCTACTGCCAGGAACGTTTTGTTCTTGTAGGGTTACAACTTTAGAATGTGTTGGCATGAAAAGCACTTTCTGAATTGATTAAATTACCATGCCTATGTTGACTGTGCAATGGAATTGCCATTGAAATTGTGACATACTCTAGGTTCCTTACACGAAGGCCTCATGCCTTGTTGTTATATTTCCCACTGCCAATCAGCATTCAGGATTCAAAGCAACCAGTTTATTATACAAAATAGGTTATCACTTGAACATTACCAGTGGGTATTCATAAAAAATTTGGTTTTAATTTATTAAATATTTTTTGCTTTTATTGTAATTATGTTCCTATTGTATTTCTTCAGTTTGTGTTGGAAAAAGAAGGGTTAATATCCAAGAGAGAAAATTATACAAATCAGAATTTTTCTTTGGTAGTCTTCTGGTAGATCTTATCTAGCTGTGCTTGCCAATAGCGAGCCTTGTCCTGTTTTCTCATGCTTGAATCCAGCTAGCTGGCTAGCTTTTTGCAGTGAGTGTATGTAATGATGGCAATGGACTGGCTGTCAGCCCTGACTTCAATCTTAATCAAAAAAGAACATTCTTGGATTTAAAATCAAAATACAAGTAACAAGAACCTGCCATTATCCATTTCATGAAGAAGGACAAGAGAATGGACTTAGTTTTTCAATGATAATCATAATGGTGAATGGACTTTTTTGTTCTTATTTATATATTTCATATAATTTGGAATGTAACGAGTAGAATATTTCAACTTCAGATCACTGGTTGTGTGATAAATACAAAGCTAATTACGTTGCAATAGGAAGTACTGGGTACAGTATATTTCTTTTAATGGTGCGTTTTTGCCGGACCGCTTTAACAGAGCAGTCCAAGAAAAGCGAATGTCTTCGACCTACCAACCTACCAACCGACCCTTTTTTAAATAGCGTAGTGGATAGAGAAGCAGACATGTGAACTATAGATCCCGCAATTGTATCTCCTCACACTTTCTTGGCTAAAACCTTCAGTATCTACATTATAGTAAGCCTGAAATGAAACAGTTTTCACTTATATTGCGACTGTTTCTGGTGGATTTTCAAGATACGCATCTGTGCATGGGTTAATAAGAAACGTTAGTCAGTTTAACACAATGCTCACTGGTGTCTTGCAACACGTGTAACGTGGTGTAATGGTTAAAGACTGCCTCTCACGTGGAAGACCTAAGTTCTAATCTGTTGAAAGCAATGACATTTCTTAATTTAATTTATGGGCCAAAATAAGCTGTTAAAACAGCTAGTTGCAAAAGACTGACACCTGTCAAATGTACAATTTTGTGGTGTAGTGGTTAACGACACAGCCTTTCGTGTGGGTGACCCAGATTCAAATCTCGAGAGCGCAACACTTTCTATTGCGGACCTGCTGAACTAGGCTTACCTGGTTTGTTGTACACTGGACATCGAATAGAGCGCATTTCTCTTCCTGACACCATATACCGTCGATGGTCTTGAAACATTGTGAATGGTAGTGTGGTTGAATTTATTATGCCACTATTTGAGTGATTGTTTTGGCAAATGTTTCTTTGAAACAACACAACCATATTTTTTCTAACATGGTTCCTGCTGTCACTAAAGAATTACTTCTACATAGGTCTGCAAATTAAAGGTCTCAAGTCATGCTTTGTATGCACAGGCATCCGAGCTCTCTGTCTATGTTTGACGTCTGATCTATTTCTTCTACTTAGGGCCTAGCTCAAATAGTCACAATTTGCCCCTGACAATTACTATCAGTATCAATGCAATAATAGTACCCTATAAAGAACATTATTATTAATAGTCACCCATATTTGTGTAGGCATATTTGACAATTAATTTACGCCATTTCACTGTCAAGTTTTCTTTCTTTACTTTTGACACTTATGAATGGGATAAATTGGTATAAATTGCAAAGCAATGCAGAGAGTTCGTATATCACAACAGCGCTGAGTTTCATCGGGTTGAGTAAGTTGGCCAGATAAATGATCCGATGTATACTGTATTTTCTGTGATGGGACAGGCCATAGTGAGGAAATATTATCTGATGGATAAGAGCCATGTTATATTCACATGAACAGGATAAGATTAGATCCACTTAACCTTGTAGGTTACAGGTTTGGTTCAGAGCATTTGTTGCTATGCTTTCTAATCAGGCTACACTTCATGCTCTCTTTCTGGAGCAGTAAAGCCAGTTTGCTCAACAGAGCTTGCTTGGTTACTAATCCTGCTTTCTGGAATACCCCTCGGGTGTTTGACACTTTTTGACATCCTATGGTTGATGTTCATTTAATTAAAGTCATTAGATGACATCAAGCATATCACAACTTTTGTCCTAGCATCCATCTGGGTTTACTAGTCTTTCTAGGGGATATTGAATAATTAACACGCAAACAACATAAATGCATATTTATATTGACCATGTGTTTTTGTTTCTGTGTGGGGGAAGGTGGGTTAATTGACTTCCACTACTTAAGCCTGCATTGATTACATTTAGAGAACACACTTTTCTCAAGCATCTGCTCAATGCCGTTCTGTGTGTGCGCATTGTGTGGACATTAATAGTTAATTTTTAGACATCACACAGTATTGTCTTCATGTCATAAAATGTCAACAATAATGTTGAAACATTTTGGAATTTTGGGGGAGGCACAAATGACAATGTGGAATTGGATCAGGGAATGAGAAGGGAGCAGAGAAAGGAAGAGGAGCTTTGCCTTGGATCATACCTTATTCCACCATGTTGCCTTTTCTTGGACAGTTGTGTTACTATAATTCTAACCTTTACTACATATTTTAATATCAAGAATCACATCCCAAATGAATTTCATAACTGGTGTTGCACTTTTAAAGAGAATCTATATAACTAGTGCTGATTTGCAAATAGTAAGTGCTTTTTGAGGTAGGTTTGGTTTGATCATAAAAAAATATAGCAATTTTCAGTTAAATTTTATAACATTGTATTTTCTTTTTACATTAAATGATTTTTGGGTTGCTTCTACCCATTACTGAAATGTGCATTTCAAATAATTTATTCACATTGCTTTTAAAATGTTTTTATCATAGCATGACTTTTTTTCCATCACATAACTTGATTATTGAATGAATCAATGTTCTCATTAGTAAGAAGACCTCTAACGATGTAGCGTTTTCTCTGTGCTCTTATCTATTTAGATTTGTGAATAGAAAGTGTTCAAATAAAAAAAAAAAAAAAAAGGTTTGTCATTTGTAATAACAAGTTATGGCTATGAAATGCTTGGTTTTCCTACTCCCAACAGTGCAGTTAAAATTTAAAGTAACAGTAATTATAATATAAAAATAAGATAACACGAACTATCACTAACAATACACAAAAACAACTAGTGGTTAGTTTGTTAACACAGGTATTAATTACAATTAACTAGCTGTCAAATACTACAGCCGAGCTACTTGTTCTATACATTTCTGGTAGAACTAGCAGACCAAAGCAGTCACGTTCAGGAGGTATGAGGAGTCCAGAGGTCACTGGATCAAACAGACACCAGCAAACAGACACCAGCAAACAGACACCAGCAAACAGACTGACAGCCTTAATGACATTTAATAAGCTACATGAAACACTGGGGCAAGAGGAACGTAAATAGGGACACAAAGGAGAAAACAAGGCACAGGTGGAACCAGTAAAGACAAGCACAGGTTGCATTGAGCTCTCAAAAACACAGACCTAAATGGAATTATTTGTATTATGGATTTAATCAGTCAGTAGGAAATATTGTTAGAAAAATTACTGACTATTATATCTCTCAGTACTATCAAAGAGGGTGCCAGACAATACAACACTTGTCTGCAGTAGTGTGACTTCTTATTGATGACGTTAAACATCTTTTCTGGGTATTGCATAGAAGCACACACAGCAATTGTCAGACCTTCAACATAATTGAGCATAGATTCCACATAAGCTGCACAAAACCAGAACTTGGGGACTAAGGGAAAACACATACACCTGTTTCCCTAAGGAGGAGAGTAACATTAATTTGTTCTGGTCAAGTTGTCCCTCCCTTGTGGAATGAGATAAAAACAGCCTACCAATAGTATAGCACATGGTTCTATTGTGGAATTTTACCAGTGGCAAAACTTGTATTTATCACTAGCCATATTATTGAATTTGATGATAGGTGTTGATGCATATTACTGCCTGGCTGGTAGTAAAACATGCTTGTTGACTGTTGTAGGTGAAGGCAAGATCTTTGATAACGTGTGTAGGAAAATGTGTTACTAAGCCCCTGTTTTCCAGCATGCTGCATGTCTGGCTTGTTCCTAGCCATAGTGGCCAACTAACCATAGTGGCCACCTGGAGGCAGCATATGGGATGGGGCCCACTTAGCTGGGGCTAAACCATTAATGAATTGTTTTGACCTTGCAATTTCACTGAGTAAAATATAGTAAATATTTCTGGATTGTGTGGCTGTGTATCTTGCTACCACAATGTTATGAGGTCCAGTTTGCGTGTGGCTCATCACAGCAACAAAACTAACACGGGTGAGTTTAAGATTGAGACATGTCCTCCATAATACACCCAGTCAAGCTTGCTTCTGATCATAATTCTCTTTCAACCAGGAACTACTCAACAGCAACAGTATGCATGTACTCCACAGCACCATAACTCAATCAGTCTAACAACCACAATCAAGCTTGCATTTGCTGACCTAACCACAGGGAATCGCTAGAGCACAACCAAGATAAGGTCTTGTCTGACACCAACGTCGGCAATCCCAGACAGTGTTAATCCATGTGAAGCCCCTGGGCAGTGGCCAGGATTGTGATTTACAATCAATGTTTAAACTATATCTGTGGATAATATAGCACTCGCTGGGTGCAGTACATTTTGCAGTACACATATAGCAAGGACAATACATAGCACATAGGACAGGAAGGGTGTGTATACATAGAGGGACCATGCTGAAAGAGTGGGGATCCCTATAGTGTTAGTTCACTTTCTCCAGAGGGTACTAAAAGACAAAAGCAATCTCCGTCTGTTAAGATTGCCCATGAAGGCCAGCAGTCTCCTGTGACTGATAAAACCTACCGTCTGCATCCCACAAAACCACCAGCATCCTATTGCTAATGCTGCTTTTCCTCTGGTCCGGCAATCATCCTCCTCCTCTATACTGCAGGGCTTCCATATGGAGGACTATCACTGCCTTTTAATTACCAATCTGAAAACTGCTCACTCCTCTTAAATGATGGCTAACATAGAGGATAGGAGAGGACCGCAAAAAGAGGTGTAGAGAAGTGGCACACGTGGGCTCTATAAGCAGAGAAAGACGGAGAAAGGGAGAGAAGAAGGAGAGGAGATTAATGAAGAGACAGAAAGTGCATCTGCACAATGAATGTAATGCATTTCAAATGCCTGTTACATAATCTTTTTACCATTAACTAAAATATTTTCTTAATGTGTGTGATTTTTTTACAAGTGTTTTTATTCTACTTTTATTATTAGTCTTTTACTTTTAATTCTGTTTTCAATTTCTCTCTGCATTCCATTTTTAATTGTAGCTGTAATACACCTGATTGCTGTATTACAGGGCAGACTTGTAAAACATTCCCTGGTACAAGCTTCTTTGCCCCTGTATGAATAAAGGAATGATAATTAAAATAATAAATGAAATGTGAATAGATGTGGAGAGAAAGAGATGATGATGATATTTGCTGGACAAATTGGCAGAAGCAGGCATCTGGCCGGGATAATTTTTTTGGGGAGGTTGTGTTTTCTGTTAACAAACACATCCTTTAATGGAGAGACAAAGGGACCTGGCAAGTGAATTGTATGATTTTCTGCCTCAAAATTAGTTGTAAAAAGCATAGAGCATCCATAGCTGAACCTGTTGTGCTACATCTTTATTCCACCACATACTTACACTTCTGTGACAAGTACACTGCTGTAAGAACTCCATTTGAAAAGTAGTCTGTCTTAATTTTTTTAAAATATTTGGACATATGGATTTCAAAAATATATATTTGGTCGTCGAACACAGTTAATGATTTATGTAACAAATAACATGTGTTAATACAATTAGCTATCAGAAACTCAATTCCTTTGTCCTGAGAAAGTTGTTTCACACCTACATATATTATCCAAGAGAAAAAAATCTCGAACAGTAGCTATCCATCTAGGACAGGTCACCAAATAGGACAGGTCACCCCAACAAATTTAGCAGATGGGCTGATTGAAATGTGCTAACACCAAATAATCTTCAGGCATCTCTTGCTACAATCAATGTTGAGCATTGGTCAACTGTCAGAAAGAGGCTGCACAAACTTGGGATACATGGAAGGTCAGGAAGGGAGAAGCCTCTTCTCAAAATGAATATTTCTATTTCTATATACATTTCTGTTGGTTTGAAGATTGACAGAAAACGCCTGGTTGAAGGACAAGACTATTTGAAAAACATGTTCTGGACAGACATCAGAAGTGGAGTTGTTTGGTTGCAGTGTCAGACGTCACGTTTGGCAAAAACAAAACACTGCCTTTGAATACCCATTAGTCATGATGGGGAAGTCGTTCTGGTTTGGTGTTTCTTTGCTGCCTAGCCCACTGGCCATACGAGTTAACTATTGATTACACATTGTGACATACCATAATTGTATATAATGGGAACACTGTACAAGATCTTCAGTGTCTTGGTAATTTTTCACATGAAATAGCTATTATTTCTCAGAACAAGAATAGGTTGACACGTTTCAGAATAAACATAGTTGTATCTGGCGATTTTGAGCCTGTAATTGAATCCACAAATGCTAATGCTGAAGAAACTCAACCAGTCTAAAGAAAGACAATTTTATTGCACCATCAACCTAGCACCAAAATATTTAGCGGTGCTGACATAGTCGCAAAGGGGTTTTCTAATGACCAGTTAGCCTTTTAAAATGAATGATAAACTTGGTTTAGCATTGACAACATGCCATTGGAATACAGGAGTGATGCCTGCTGATAATAGGCTTCTTTATGCCTATGTAGATAATACATTGAAAATCAGCCATCTCTAGCTACAATAGTCATTTACAACATGAATGTCTACACTGTATCTGATACATTTTATATTGTTTTAATGGAAAAAATATGTCTTAGTGACTCCAAACCTTTGAACGGTATTGTATATTCACATACAGCTCTGGACAAAAATTAAGAGACCACTGCACCTTTCTTTCCTTTACAAAACGTTGAAAAGGAAGATTTTGAGTGAAAAACAGAAGGGTTCAATTTGCAGTGCTCTCTTAATTTGAACCCTTCTGTTCTTCACTCACTACCTTCCTTTTGGAAAGGAAAGTAGAAGGTGCAGTGGTCTCTTATTTTTTTCCAGAGCTGTATATTTATTATGTAATCATTGTTTGCCCCTAAATTGTGCCCAGAACAGAAGTACTAGTTATAGTACACAGTGCTTCAGCCACTAGTATTAGAACATTTCAAAACCGACAGTCTCTGAAGGTATCGTTAACAGTATCTGCACCAGGCGCTAAAGGATGGGTGGGCCTGGTCACCTCCCATCTAGGTTGAGCAGCAAATTATTATATCTAAAATGACTGTAGATCTTTTAAGGACAGTAAAGACAATAGGGCAATCATGTTGACAGGCTGACTGAACAATTTGTCACTGCCAGAGTATGTCTGGAGTGGAGATAAAATTGAGTGATGAGTGGAGCCAGTTTGATTTGTCTTGAGCTCAGAGCAAGTTGCCAAAACACCCAGCAGATTTCCCAAATTCCCTGCATTTTTCTTTTCGTTCATCATTCTTGTTAAAATTTTGAGGCGTACAATGTAAAAAAATTATTCAAGGCATTGAAATTGCCCTGGAGCACAGTAAAGTCCTTCATCTGTAAACCGGCCATCCTCAATAACTGAGATTCTGAGACTGGAAGTGTAAGAACATTCTGTGGACCAACTCTTTTGGCCTTAATGCTAAGCACCATATTTGGCACAAGCCTGACACTGCACATCATCCTGAGAACACCACCCCTACTGAAGCATGGAGGTGGTGCTGTCATCATGCTATGGTTATGCTTTTTAAGCTTCAGCGCCTGGAAGACATGTAACGTTGGAAGGGAAAATGAATGCCGCAATGTAAAGAGAAATCCGTGAACAAAACTTTCTGACATCTACATGAGTCCTGCGACATGGGTCAAGATTAATCTTTCAGCAGGAAAATGAACCCAAACCTACATACTTAAAAACTAAATGTCAATACCCTGGTGTGGCCATGTTAAAACGCAGACCTCAATCTGATAGAGATTTTTTTACATTTTGTTTTAAGATTTGAGACTTTGTAAAAGATAACAATGTACAAGGTGGGTGAATACTTTTGAAGCCCACACTATTCAGATGTAAGTGCTTTTCAATTGTAACTGAAAGCTAAATGGCGGCTTAAATATTCAGAAATTATATAGTGTTCTTGTTAAATAATTTAAAAAAAACAAGACAATGGCCATTTATGGTGAAGCAGTTTTATTCTGTCAGAATGTAATAATTTACAGGTAGGGATGCACCGATATCACTTTTTTCAGATTCAGTACAAGTACGAGTACTTATATTTGGGTACTTGCCGATACTGAATACTGATACCAGGTACTCAAAGCTGCTCTAGGTAGGAGTTTTTCAGTAAAACAACA
>JACXGJ010016205.1:0-12576 GCA_016801105.1 Esox niger
CTTTTAATTATGGTTAGGATTCATGTAGATGCAAGGTTTAGGGTTTTGGTGAAGGATGTGGTTAAGCTAAGGGTTCTGGTTAAGGATAGGACTGTGGTTGAGGCAAGGGTTATGGTTAAGGGTTGTCAGGGAGGGTTAGAACTATACACATCTAAACTGAGCTATACAATAATGTGTGTGTGTGTGTGTGTGTGTGTGTTTGTTGACTGTGATCAATAATAGTCTAATAATGATGTATGGCTGTGTTCTGTCCTCAGCCCTGTGGATAGCGGCTGTCCTTCAACTCGCAATCAAGGATAATTGTTTCCCCAGCTGTTAGAAAAACAATTTTGTAATTTTTATTGTCAAAAACATATACAACGATGAAAAAGTAACCTTGTGGCGACAGGAAATCATAACAATGCAAATGTTTTAAATATTTATATTGTAACGCTGTCCTCCAAAAAAGGATAAAAGTTCTCTTTACATTCCCTTCGGTACAACAGCTTCTTGACAGGACAATATCAACACCTCTTTAGTTTTGAGCCCTGGTCACATGTTACTATAACCGTGTGCTTTTATATCATCTCTGTGTTTGTAATCTGCTGTTTATCTATGGTAGATTACAGTGGAGCCTAAAGGCCTCTGGTTAACTGACTGTTGGGCTCCCCATTCTTTAGAAATGTCTGTTAATAAAACTGTCCAGTAGAAATATCACTTTAATAACTGAATATTCTATTAACCTACACCCAAATGATGGTTTTAACTCCTCCCATGATTGTGTTTGTGAATCATTTCAAGGGAACGCTTCTGTCACAGAATAGGACTTTTCTTTAGGATAAAAGGAAATACATAAATGGTGTAGCAAAGTAAGAGGAATCTCAGAATAAGACTGGCAAATAAACTTCCACCAGATATTTTTATTCAATTTTTAGGATAATCTCATTTGATGTGTTTTGACTTTGGAATCATGGACTAGGTCGGGCACATCATTTGAAAAAAACAAACAATGTTGTCATTTTAAGGCAGCTAGAGGCGGCCAAATGTGAAGACTGTTCAAGGATTGTGTCCTTTCACAAAGAACACGGTGGCTCAACTGGAAATAACATTTAAAGGCTGATCGCACAATCTACAACGCTTCAACGACACAGAAAGATTAAAGCCCTTCAACGTTTGGAAGGGACAGCATCGAACTTATGTTGTATTCCATAGAAATCTGGAAAGACTGGTTCACTTTTATGATGGGAAAGGTTTTAGGACCCTGGAGGTCTGTTCGTTAGTAGGGTTCTGATGAGTACAACAGACAGCATCTAGGAACAAAACCTTCCGCTGACCCTGGAGTTTGGCCATGGTAACGGAATAATTCTGAATTGACTTTGGAAAAGTTACGAGTCATCAGAAAATGTTCACTTCAGGGGAGAGATAAGTTTACCCGTAAACAATCTAAAGTACCTTTGAATATTTCATAAACTACTTAATAACCTTTTAAAATCCTTCACAAGACAATAGGCCTCACACTGAGTGCAGCGTGTTACAGTGATTACTTCAATCTGATTTTCAAGGTTGTGAGTTTGTCCTCTTAACGTCCATCCTCACATGCGCTGCTAATGAATGGTTGTTTTTGTTGTTTTCTTATTGGTTGTCAGCCAGCAGGAAGCAGGAAGTCAATCATTTTCCTGCCAGTGTTGTTAATTGGAGGTAATTAGGCAGGCAGAGTTTGTAATTAGATAATAAAAGCTGCTAATGATCCACCATCATATTTACCACTACTGTAATGCTGACAAAGTATTAGAGAATATATGAAAAGAGGGAGGATCAGTTGGAGGAGGAGGTTGAGGAGAAGATGAGAGCAGGAGAGGGTAAAATTTGGCTCCTCAAAAAGCTCACACAACCATGAAAAATGTCTGACAACAGCCACCACCACAACAGGAGAGAGGATAATTCCTTAAATCATATCTCTGCTTGTCCACCTTTCTCTCTCTGTGTCTATCTCTCCATCTCTCTCTCCCTTTCTTCCTTTCTCCAGTTCAGCGCTTCTCCTTGTCTCTGGCAGTATCCAGGCAGCGCAGCCCAGCAGCCTTGATACTGACAAGGTTGACATCAGAGGAGAGGGCTGACGCAGGCTGAGTTAGAGCTGCCAGCTGCTAGCAATCAAGTCTATTTTGAAGTCAGGGACGCAGGAACCCCAAGGGCCAAAGCGGCAACAAGCCCCACCTCTACAGCCCCCCCACCCAACCGTAGCCTTCAGAGCGGCACCCACCTATCATGGCCCCGGCCACCCTAGTCTCTACCCCAACCCCATCTGACCACGGCCCCCACCGCCATAGCCCATACCACCCCGGGCCACAACCCCACAGCTCCCCCAAAATGCCCCCACCCACCCACTTTGGCTGGCCCACAACAGGAGAGCCCGGGCCCCCCCCACCTCATGAGATTCTCGACCCTGCACCTACCTTGCACAGCTGTATTGTTTCCAGATGTGCCGCCCGGACTGGTCCAGCAGCGAAGGCGGTTAGAGGCATTTACTTAAAAGCCCCCTGAAAATGATTACAGACTAACTGGCAGTGGAGAGGAGAAAATGAGTCAATGTAAACATCAATTCCATGAGAGAAAGAATTGTGACAGGGAGCAAGAAGAGGCTATTTAAAATGCAGGTTCAAATGCTGTGTGACAGTAGGCCTGTGTCTCTAGGACTCTTTGCCCCTAACTCGAGTATTTTTATATTCAATTGATCGAGGATTGTTTCTGACCCTGCTCAGCCAAAATGAGATTAAAGAAAACAATATTTAGAACATATAACGTTTTGACAACATTTAAGCCAGTATTGTGATTAAAAAAATGGAATCAGAAATTATCATTTTTGGTGGAGCTCCTGATGAATACTACTCAAGATCAACAACCATCTTCTCTGACAAAAACTTTGGGGAACTTTTGGCAGAAATGATGACACCTCGTCCTATTTTAGTTGGTTACCTGTTGTTGTATTGTTGACCTACTGACAAACGGTGGTAATATTTATGTATGGGAACGTCATACAGGCCTGCAGCTGCATTTCTTTCATTTATATCTGAGGAGCCTTAACGCCGTTCTGACAGTTTCTAGCACTGAAGCTGTTTCTGGCAGAAGCCACAGAGGGTAACACTGACACCTGGTGGTGAATTTTTAAAACAACACATACTAGGAGCTCCATGCAATGAGGACGCTGTGTAGCACTAATGAACAATGGGCTGTGGTATACTGCGAAGTGCGGTTCTCAGACATGATGAACAGAGTGCCAGAACACAGCAACTAGCTGAGGTACAGAATATTGTCATTAAACCCCAAATCTCCCCTGATATGCCTAAGTAAAAACAGGTACCCACATAATTATAACATAATGTGATGTTTTACATTTGGTATGCGGTCATTATACCACCAATTTCAGACAATCTGCAATCTGCATCTAAACACCCAGGTTATAATAATTTAGAACCTACACACAAGCAAACTCAGCAAAACCTCAGCTATTGGTTTTAGAGTGGATGGGACCATGGGGACAACAGCTCCACAAGGAGACCCACAAAAAGGGGAGGAGAGCGAGGAAACCAGCACGTAGGCATTTCATTGATACCTGCTCACATGACAAGCACAACATGAAACTTGAAAGGAAGGGAGTGGGTGGGAGTATGGCTGGCAGGAGGAACTGGAGGGGCAGGAGGAACTGGAGGAGTAAGAGGAACTGGAGGAGTAGGAGGAACTGGAGGAGCAGGGGGAACTGGAGGAGCAGGGGGAACTGGAGGAGCAGGGGGAACTGGAGGAGCAAGGGGAACTGGAGGAGCAGGATGTACTGGAGGAGCAGGGGGAACTGGAGGAGTAGGAGGAACGGGAGGAGCAGGGGGAACTGGGGGAGCAGGGGGAACTGGGGGAGTAGGAGGAACGGGAGGAGCAGGGGGAACTGGGGGAGCAGGATGTACTGGAGAAGCAGGATGTACTAGAGGAGCAGGAGGAATGGGAGGAGCAGGGGATACAGGAGAAGTAGGAGCAACGGGAGGAGCAGGGGTAGCAGGAGGAGCATTCCCTCAGTGTGTTCATTAGGGAAGGGGTCAGGTTTTCTTAAATTTTACAAACAAAATTGGCTCGGGAGTTATTGTCTGTTTGTGTCATTTCTGATTCTGTCTCCAAGGTGCAGAGAAAGAGAGAATGAGAGAGGGAGAGAGAGAGAGAGAGAGAGAGAGGGAACGAAAGAGGTGGGTTAACCACAGCCAGGCATCTGTGTTGACTCACATCCCAATTACTGCTGAGGACTGTGTGACCTGCCTCAGTCATGAGTCATGTGACGGGGACCAGGCCTGACCTCGTACGACCCCTGACCTCTGCCATCTGACATCATCCCAGTCCCAACCCCAGGGTTGAAGAGAGGAGACTAATGAGTGGCAGATGAACAGACGAAGACTCCCGACCACTTGGAGACCACTGGTTGCGACTGGTATTTCTAGCGATCCTGTGCAGCTGCGTGACAAGTCACAATGGTGTGTGTGTGTGTGTGTCAAGCTGTTAATATTCACGCTAAGTATGTGTACGCATACGCAGGACGGCTCTCAGCCCGTGTGCACGTCTCCCTAGGCCTTGAATGTACGCATACGGAAGGTGCGGTACCAACGGAAATCGCGGGGAAGTATGTACCACCTTCGTTAGCGTCGCTGCCGTTCTTTTCTGGCGTTTCTTTTCAATCCGTCACCATGCTTATTGTTGTTGTAAATATGCGCAGGTAGTTCTCAACATATTTTAAGGCAGGAGCAAAATGTTTTGCTGCCAGACTGCCTCCTAGTGGGTTTTGTTATTAAATATCACTTAGTTAGCAATGATGCCTGTGTAGCGTTTGCATATGTACATAATTACACGTGGGGAACTGGAATGTCGAGGGCCTCTATATGAGCTACACTTGCATGGAAACACTTTTTGGTGTGTCATACTTTTTATACAGCCACCACTTTCAGTGATCACAAGTAGCTGCTCTAAAGTGTTTGTTGCCATTAAATCTTGAATGATAACAACAACACTAACTTCTGACAACAATTATACGTTTTCTGACGCAACAACATTGAAATGAATTCCCATGGCATTGTGGGAAAGTGCCATTGGCCCTAAATTGGGGAAATATTTGCACTCATCTCCACCTGCACTGTTTAACTACAAAAAATAACTGAAAAATGTTTTTTAATTTGCAATAATATGCATACAATAAGAACATGGATAATAATTAATAATGTAGAAGTTTTTGCGTGTGTGCTGTTTTATAGACATGAATTCGATGGGGTTTGGTTTGATAGACCAGTGGAAGAAACACACACTTCAGTAGACTTTACTAAAGTTCACAGCGTTGCTTGACAACACGATACAGGATTCATGTAAAGGACAGCCATCGGCTGCCAATTCCCTTGTGCAAGGCATCTACCATACACAATGAGTGAGGAAAGTACGGAATATCATCCAATATCACAGCCACCCAGGCTGTGGTCTGTTCACGCCGCTGCGGTCCTGCGGACGCTACCGGAGCTTCGCTGCACGCACTTCCAGACTCCGTTTTTACCCTCAGGCCATAATGCTCCTCAACCAGCAACACCGATTAACATACTGATCACACATGAACTTTCCAGACGCTCTGATATCCTTTCAGGTAATTTTAATGAGTATTAAAATATTCCTCTGCATGTACTGTTCATAAGCATATCGCACTCATATTTATCTATACTATTCAAAACCTCTACGATACTGTTCATGCTACCTAATCTGCTATCCTAATCGTCCACAAATATATGATAGTTTACATATTTATGTAAATTACTGCCATACTTGCAATATCTGTAATATTCAACGCTATTACCAATATTGATGTTAGTTGATGTTAGATATTAATTTATCTTCTGGCTATATTTTTGCTGTGTATATATTTTTCTTCTTAATTTTCACTACATAGTAATTGTGTGCTATTCCACCATTCATAAGCTTATTACACTCATATGTATCTATGATATTCATTAATTCTATTAGTTACTGCTAGTTTACACTGGTATGTCTATTACTGCCATACTTGTCATATCTATAATGTTCAATAATACTACCCAGATTGCTTATAGTTTACAGTACTCTTTTTTAAAGCATTTCTAGTGTACAGTATTATGTATATCTTTGCTTAATTTTATCTACTTCTGTTTGGAAATAATTTTGCTTATAGTTTCTTCTTAACTCTCATTATGTAGTTGTTGGGTGCCATGTCATAAGAATGTCATTGTGCAGGATAATGCTGTGTTGTTCGGTTCATTTGAGAAATTAACGTTGAAACTTGACCAAGCACTGTTAGTGTAACAACGGCCACATGAATGCAATACAAAGTTAATCAATATGTTAAAATCTAAAATCAAACGTCATTTTATAGATTTTTACTATACATCATAAATGTGTATTTCACTGTGAATATAAAACAGGAAAAAATATTTTGACATAGGTCCAAAAACTCAAAATCAAACTATAAAATGATAACCCTAACCCTAACCACCAACCCTAACCCTAACCCATAACCCTAACCCCTAACCCAAACCCATACACCTTGGTACGACCATATTTTTATATATATATGTGTGTGTGTGTGTGTGTGTGTGTGTGTGTGTGTGTGTGTGTGTGTGTGTGTGTGTGTGTGTGTGTGTGTGTTAGTCATAAGGTTCCACTCCCAGAAACCTCCCAGGCTACAGGAACAGTGGCCTCTCCCGTGGCCGGGAGGGAGGTTCCACTCCTTCAAATGTCAGGGGTGGGCTGCCTGCTCCGACCAGGCTGCACATGTGCTGGGTCAAGCAGCAACCATTCCTGCAGAGGGAAGGCAGAGCATCCAGGAACTTTGGTGAATTAAGGTGTTTCAGTGCAAAAGCTGAAACACCTTAAATCATTATATGATGGATTTCATATTTTGATTTTCAACAAGGCTTCCTTTGACCATTTTCCCTCACGAACATAAAAGTCACCTGTAAAAATATAGAACAGCTCATTCGAAGGAGCACTGGATCCCCATTGCCTCAGCTGATGTCTGGACCTCCTACCAGTGTAATGATCTCCTTATCTATTATGGCGCTTTATTTAAGTCGGGCAGTGTGCTCACTCAATCTGTGCTCACTCAATCTGCTACTCTGCTGGTTGACTTAGCATGTGGTTGCTGAAACCAACACCACCCCAGCCTTTAACTGTTTGCTCCTGTACAACTGTAAACAATTGCATTCATCTGCACAAAATTTACCAACATTAATTCCTGAATCATTCAAGCTATGAACACCAAACCATCTTTCACATGTTCAGGCCTATCCTAAATTCAAGCAATGTGACCAATTAAGTTTGAGTTATTGGTTTGAACCAAGCATTGTGACCAATAAATAATTGAATCTGGACAAAATATAACAACATAATGACCAGCATTGAAAGTAACTCTGGCACTGTTAAAGCGAGGCAACAAACCAGCGTTTCGATCAGTCAAGAAATGGTTGTGAAATTATATTCAGCCCCTGCCATAATGTCCCTGTGAATTAAGTCTAAACCAAAAACATTGTACTTTAAAAGGAAGCAGCAAGAACACCCCATTTAATCCTTTAAATGTCCTGTAGTAGTTAAATGTTAATGTGTCAGAATAGACTATTATTACACTTAAAGGTTACTCTAGTCGTCTTTAAACCTTCAGTTAGATGTTCTCCTCTGATGCGGAGGAAGTTCGTCAGCATAGAGATGGGAAAGAGGACACACGTACGTCACTTTGCTATGATGGCTTCTGTTAGCTACAACGTAGTCAGCGTATACTTTATTTTAACAACCTTCTCTTCTTCTAATTCGAAATGTTTATTGGCAGTTTGATTTTGAAATGGCGCATATGAGCACCATCTGGGGGGTGTTGTCGTAACACGCTCCTCCTGTTCATTGTAGTCAATGTTGACATAATTACTGCTTTCTGTTTATACATTGGTTATTGCTCGTAGCATCTATTCATGTGTATTCAATTGATTGGGTTATTGCAATTAGTGAATAAAAAGAAACTGGTGATTGTGTTAATCCACTTTAACCCAATAATAAAATTCTAATAAGACCAATAATAAAACCAAAAACAGTAGTGGTAATAACAAGATTAATAATGAACCAAATAATAATATTCATAATAACTGGTCAAGGCCTACAAAGCGAAAGATGAACAAAAACAAATTTTTAACATGATCAAACACAAAGCCAGTTCTGTCTGCCATCCCAGGGTAGGTGAACATGACACAAAGAGGGAAAAAACATAACATATATACAATTAAATAAAAAATGTACTCCAATAAAGCTCCACTGTCGCTTTGAGGCACACATTGGCTCTACGCATCTCTATGCATGTCAAGCCATCAGATGCTGGCTGGCCTGTTCACACCTGCTGTACTACAGACAGTTTTCACTGACGGAACTCTCTGACTCATTGGCCTGCACGGAGAGGTTACCTCAAACAGGTCCCAATAACTCAATAACTTCAAACATAATGAGAGGGATGAGAGAGGAATAAGAGGTATAGAGAGAGAGGGGGGGATTCGAGAGAAAAACAGGGTTCTTCGGAGCAACATGTGGACTAATATAATGAGAGAGAGGTGGAGAGACTGAGAGTAAGGGAGAAAGAGATAGAGTCTTCAGAGAGTGTTTAGAGCCCTTTGCGGACCTAACACTGCGAGAGGACGTGACCCAACTGTCACAGAAAGACACCTGGTTCATATAAAATGGCAGGGATGGTGACAGAAATCCAATGGTTTCGAGAGAAGCCCTTTCTCTCAAAGCATCTTGGAGCTACGGTAGCGTGCAGGACACCACTCTGTCCCAGACTGTGTTGTACGTAGTGTAAACTGGCAACAGTTGACTTTGGCTCCTGGCTGTTCCTCGTTCTCTTTCCACGAGCCCAAGCAGCGTAAGTTGGAGGAAGACTTTCGAGGACCAGCGTCAAAGCCTCATCTCTAGCACGTTCTAAAGGTCAGTTTTTAATGTATCCAATGACAGTTTTTTCGTCGACCTAACGGATTTAAATCTGACTCTTTATTGTGCAACACGAAGACTGTGTTCGCCTTCTGAAATTAATCCTATGAAATTCCTCAAGGAGGCAACGCAAGTCACCGAGACTCTGACGAGATTAATGTGCTGGTGCTCTTCTCCCTGTTTTTCCAGCCAGGGGAGCCAACCGGACCCAGAGATGCGTGTCTCACAGTGGTGTCTTCTGCTGTTGTTTCTGTGTCCCATCTCTTCTGGGATGGTTCTGGAGGACAGAGCCTTCTCCAGACGTTCACGGTAATCCGGGACTCCGTGCGACACACTCAAAGCAGATGTGGTTACTGGAGTTACCCCGCTGAGCGATGTTATATTAATTGTGTGATACATTCTTCAAGATGTATTGACCTGTAATGTTCTAACAAATGGATTGATGTAATAACATGATTCAGGGGGGATTTCTATTCAGTTGCTCCAGGGTGTAAATTGGCCCTCTACTCGAATAATTAAAAAATGCTTAGTTAAAATGTTGTTTTCTAATCTCCAAAGTAGACTCTGTTTAAATAATTTTAGACATGAATTTCAAGATTAAACACTGTGACCAATCATTCTGCTTGTTTGTCCCAGGTGGCATTCCTACAAAATGGAAAACCGGGAGAACATCATCAACAACTTCAAAAGGCATTCGGAAGGGACATTCACCAATGACTACACCAACTACCTGGACAAGATCAAGGCCAAGGACTTTGTACAGTGGCTGGTCGGCACCAAACGAGAGAGGTACAGCACAGACACTTCAGAATTAAGACACCACTGGTAGACAATTCGGTCAAGGGCCTCTGAAGGGTGAAGCGGTAAATCCACTGCCTTGCAGTTAAATGCAAGACTAGGGTTTGAAACCTGCTCACTGAGGGTTCTACATAGGCTAATAATTTTGAGGGGGGGGCATTAACATGAGCAGCATTAAAATAGTAATGAGCAGCATAGTAATGAGCAGCATGTTAATGAGCAGCATGTTAATGAGCAGCATGTTAATGAGCAGCATGGTAATGAGCAGCATGTTAATGAGCAGCATGTTAATGAGTAGCATGTTCCACTGGCTCTCCCCTTTCAATTGATGTATACCCCGACACAAAATGAATACATAAAAATTCAATGTTTAGAATAGACAAATATTTACCTCAATGGTAATCCGATGTTGCATTTAATTCTAGGGGAAATCCACCTCGATAACTTCCCAAAACAGAGCTGATGGCATCCTATTATGTACAGATTTTTTTAGGGCAAATTAGTTTAGAAATATAAAAGTGAAAATTCATACCTTAGATTCATATACCTCAAAAGTTTGACTTTCCTTTTGTGCCCAACAATTCCTGCAACAACATCAGAATCAAAGTAAGCTATGGCATTTCTACTGTAACTGTAACTGTGTATCTACTCCATTAGACAGTTAAAGCTTTACCAAACTAACTACATTTTATTAATATAAAGCTCTTTAATCTTTGTACCTATTCATATTGTTGTCTTGCTGTGAGTTTATTCTTTAGTAATTGAAAGCAGTGTTTCAATGCTGATCAGCAGATGTGAGGATCTTCCACTTCTAACCTAGAGGGAGTGTGACTGGACCCAGACCCGGGTGAGAAGAACCAGAAGGACGTTCTCTAGATCCTTAACGCACCAACAGTCTCCTAAAACAGGACCTTCTATCTGTGAAAAATAAAAAATATGTTGTGTCCTGTCATTGGTTTATGCTGTAGTAAATTACACACAAACCTGGACATCATTTCTGAACTGTACTGTGGGCTAAGTAATGGTCTGATTTAATCATGAAAAGATCCAGGTAATAAAAAAAAAGGAGCTTGTTTCAAATGAATGTAAACAATCAGGTCTATGATTGTTCTATTTGGTCAGATTACACTTGAATAATTTATTGGTGAAAGTGAGCACACTGTAAAAAGACATCTGTATATCTGTAAGAGGGTTTATATGGTAAGATAAAAAAAATGATTACATAAAAGCGTTTTTTTTATGTGAGATATATTTTACTGTTGTGAATTGAGAAGTCAATGAATGGAATAAAGCTGAATAATTGAAACAGTGTGGCTTAAATTGGAAAACGCGCTGGAAATGGCCCAAGGGGGAAAAATGGGACATCTTCCTCCAGTATGTTTAATATAAGTAACACTAAGATAGGATATAAGGTAAGGATTTAGGCTATAAGTTAAGGATATAGGATATAAGGTAAGGATAGAGGATTACATAATAAAGATACTTGAAAACACAATAGAGCCTAATATGTCATCTAAAATGGGATTTGTTACCCGTTCCTCTGCCCAGGTATTGCTGACACGTGACAAATCTTACTGGGTAAGTATGAGAAACCTGTCAGTCATTCAGAACAGGTGATGACGTGGAACCGTTCATCAGAGCAAGGGGAATACAACCAAGTGAACCAGTGAACAAACGGTTGCTGGTTCTAATCCCAGAGCCGACAAGGTGATAAACCTAGTTGTTCTGTACCCGAGAAGGACAGTCGCGCCCAGGTTGTTGCCGTAAATAAGCATGCGTTCTAGGCATGCTTACCGGTTGAATCATTTGTAAAATAAAAGTAAATAGAAAGATCAGTTGACTAAATTCAGTAGACTTACCTCTCCTAACCAGGAGTGGGCGCCCTTGCTCTGCACACAGAACCACCAGTAACCAAACGTCAGCTTCTCACCATCACACGGATGTGTTGGCTTGGGAATCTAGCCTAGAATCACTGCGCGTGGGAGTAAGTTACAGCATATGTTTAGCAATCACAGTAAATACACTGTAAATGTCAACAGTGCCTTCCTGCCACAGGAATCATTGTAGATTATCCATGTTCCTCCAATACGCTGTTCAAGTGGGGCCGTATCACATGATATCTATCTAGAGAGTGGAACGACTCTCCGGTAATAAAATAACAATATCCAGTGATGGAAAGAGGGAGAGGTGAGCGGCTGGAGAAATGGAGGAGAGGAGCAGAAAGGATTAAGGAGGTGTAGAAGAAGGGGGACGTGGAAGCAAGGGAGAGATGGAGGGAGTCCAGCGAGGGATACTGCTAAGTCTGTGTTTGACTCTCATTGAGAAATGCGTGCAGTTTACCGGAGTGAGGGGTCGCAAGAGAAAAGGGGGAGGGAGGAGCTTTTGGCCACTACTGAAATGAAGAGTCCCCTCCCAGCTACCACCCCTCCCTCCACCGGGTTCCCTCACACAGCTCCCCGGGGAAACAAAGGAAGATGCAGGGAGCACCAGCAAAGAGAAAGAGATGAAGACTGAGAGAAAATGCACGGAGGAGGAGTAGTGGAGGAGGCTGGGAGGAAGCGGCAGGAGAGAGATAAATGGAGTAGATGAGGGAACAGGAGAGAGTGTGAAAGGGACAGATAGGTGCATGAGAGCATAGGACAGAGATACAGAGAGAGTGTGAAAGGGACAGATAGGTGCATGAGAGCATAGGACAGAGATACAGAGAGAGTGTGAAAGGGACAGATAGGTGCATGAGAGCATAGGACAGAGATACAGAGAGAGTGTGAAAGGGACAGATAGGTGCATGAGAGCATA
>JACXGJ010016206.1:0-12576 GCA_016801105.1 Esox niger
GTGTTTGGGTATTGGTTGTGTGTTTGGGTATTGGTGGCGTGTTTGGGTATTGGTGGCGTGTTTGGGTATTGGTTGCGTGTTTGGGTATTGGCGGCGTGTTTGGGTATTGGTGGCGTGTTTGGGTATTGGCGGCGTGTTTGGGTATTGGTGGCGTGTTTGGGTATTGGCGGCGTGTTTGGGTATTGGTGGTGTGGTTCTCTGACCTGGGACGCCGTCAGGGCCTCCAGTGTGTGGAGCCTCTCTAGAACACTCTGCATGTCTTCCTGTAGCCGGGCAAGCGCCACGACGATGTGCTCGTTCAGACTGCCCCCTGGCGCTCCCGCCTCCCCCCATCTCTCCCCGTCTGCTCCACTGCACTGCAAGGGCCCCGAGGCCCCAGGGCCCTGCCCTGATGACCTGGAGCCTAACACACACACGGAGGTTGGAACACTGACATGACACTTCCAGAGAAATAAGAAAGAGTCCAAACCAAACACACATTACTTAGTAAGGACATTCCTTACTTCTTTCTCTGCGGACCAGGGAGCTTCGGGGCCTATCGCTATTCAGTCTTTGTCTCTCAGACACCCTCCCTCCTGTCTCCCCGTCCTCCCCACCACACTGGATGCCCTGTGGCGGCCCCTGGGGGTCGTCAGGGGTCCCGCACGGCGCCTCTGCGGGCCCTTCCTGATCAGACAGAGGGCTGTGGTTCTCCCTCTCCTCCCCCTGTTCTTCTTCATCCAGCTCTAGGCAACGGTCAGTGTGCCCCGCAGAACCCTGGAGCGAACACACGTACATTAAACACATTCGTTACCGTCAGTCACACGCAAGTCCAAAACGAAGCTTCACTTCCATTTGTAACCCAATTCCTCCTAAATGGTTAAATGCAGCGGTTGCCGTTTCACTCTGGGGACACAGGCCTGATTATTTCTTTGTTGGTGGTTTTCAACTCAAAGACCTTTCGGTCAGCGGACCGACCGCTAGGCGCTCAAGCTTGACCGTAAAGAGCGCCGTTCGCCTCACCTCTTCCAGGCCAAACTGATCCATGGAGTCGCAGTAGACCTCGCTGTCCGAGTCGTTGGCTGCATGCTGCAGTCCAGATCCATCCAGATCTACAGAAACAAACACGCCGTCACGCGCACATCAGTTCGGAATCTTAGTCATTTTCTACTAGAAACAAATGCAAACATTGCCACGGTCTCCGCTGGGACCCAATATTGGCGTGTGTTCCCCATGGTGAGAGGGGTTAAAAAAACAACACGACTGGACACGGGCAAACGCTTAAGTTCATAATGTAACGGCCATCCGTTCCCAACATTACGTCTGCGGTGGATTCCAAGGAAATGCTGATTTGCAACGGCTCTACGTTAGTGCTGAGCAGCTTAGCAGATCACATGGCTGAGGATCTGTGAATACCACCCCTGTAAACAGCCAGGGTGCTGATCTACACAGGGACTGAATAGCCATCTTCAGAACTTTTATTGTGAAGTTTGGCTTGTGTATGCTCCTTTGGGCTAGTTTTCTGTAAAAGCACTTTTGTGAGAACTGCTAAAAAAGGCTTTATAAATGAAAAGTTTGATTTGAGTGATTTACTATATCAGGCCAAAGAGAGTACTGTTGATATTCTATGTCCGCACCTTCAATGAAATAATGAATAATTTGCGCCTTTTCATTCGGGGTCCTGCACAGTGCCTGTCCCTGAAAATTTGAAACGCCACGAGAGGTGCATCTTCAGGTTGCCGTGGCAATCTATACCAGTCGTGCATTATATACACACATCATTACTCCATACACTCTTTCGATTGAACTGGAGTGGGACTCACCCGCGTGGTGGCCGTTCATCTGGACGTTGGGATCCAGAGGGAGGGGGTAGGTGGTGAGAACTTCCCCAGGGTCCTCACTGTTCAGGGAGGACTTGGAGGAGAGACTGCCATTGGACAAGAGACCCAACCCGTTCCCCACTGTCCTGTTTACCTGATGCCTCCCGGATGATAACCTTTTCTTTGGCTTTGGGGCCGAGGCTTTTCCTGCTGAAAGACGTTTTGCAAATGTTGTCACAAATATTTTCTTCTTTTTCTTATCATCATTAAATGACGGTGTTGGTGTTCAACGATGTACCGTTTTTCAACTCCATTATCTCAGAATGTGTTTCCTCCTCCTCCTCAATGTCATCTTCTTCATCAATCCCGAACTCCTCTTCCTCGGTGTGTCCCTTCAGTGCGAAGACGTCGGGCTTTGCTGGGTCCACATCTGGCCTGGGTATTCGTGTCTCCAAAGTGCCGTTCATCTCCATGGTCCGAATGATACTCTTTGTGACACTTTTTGATGATAGCATGGTTCCAAATCCTGTTGCATAGCAACAACTATGTTACAATTTTATGGAACTATATGTTACTATTTGTAAAAGTTTACCAAACTAAAAAGGATTCCTCTTTTATTGAACCTTTATTACAAAATAATGTCAAAGCTCTCACAAACTACAATACATTCTAAACTATATAACGTAAAGCTAGAATAAAACAGACACTATTTGTACTGAGTTACAGCACTAGACATCACTACAGGGACACATCTTTACGGGAGAAAACAGATCTATAACATACACTTGCCTTCAAGTTGTTTAGCAAACTTTGCCAAACGGGCTGAGCACATGTCAGAAATGTATTTGTTAAAAATAGGAGACATGCCAAATAAAAAAACATTTCAATCGTATATAAAAAATAAATGATTACAATTGTAAATTGGTAGGAAAGTACCTGCGGAGAGGTCTGACACCTGGTTAATCTTCTTATTTTCTTCCACCTGTTCATAGAAGGGCCCCAATACCTTGAGGAGCTGCTCCACCTCACTGGTGCAGGGCATTCCCTCCAGGATCTGTCAAGGAAACACATTCAGGTGTCCACAGGTGTGCAGGAGAATACCCGTGATGCTGGAATGTCATTTAGATTTTCAACCAAGTGTTTTATCAGCAGGGTCCCCAAGGTCAGTTCCTTTTTAACTTTTTTGAACTCACAAAATGTCATTTCGCTATTCAACAGAATATTATGGTCTTCCCAGGACTTATTAAGGATCTGTTGAATAGAAGTTACATCTATTATGCCGACTTCAGGATCGGCGTTATTATCCAAGGCAGGCGACACACTTACCTTCTTCATTTCCTCAACGTAAGCAGTCATGGCTTCTTCCTTGGACATATCACCCAACTCATTCCATGTGTCCCTTAACAGACAGAACAGGAGGTTCAGACTGACACCTACATCAGCAGTCTCCTGGATCTATCGAACTGACAATGATGACTAAATCCTCGTCAAGTAAATGAAGCAAGATACAAAATGAACTTAACAATTAGAGAAACAATTGCCTTTAAGGACTTTCGTGCTCCAGTTTCTCTCCAATCGTAAACATTACACAATTGGGTCAAATGGACAGAAAAAATTCAGCAGTGTGCCAGGTCATCTTGTCATTGGTTATCAGGAGAATCAACACTTGGTCAATAACCAAGATAGACACTGCTAAGCAACAGCAGGACTGACAGCTCCAGAAGGCTTGGTGAAGCAATAGCCAACTAACAGTCCAAAAGTTAACTGAATGTGTGCGCATGCAACGTGAATATACAAAATCTACGCCAACTTCAAACATCACACACAAGAGAAAACAAATGAGCCCTCAGAGTGGGTAAAAGGTGACCTGACATTTCAGGCCTCTCCAGCATGACAGTTTCAGAGTTCATCGGACAAAATGTGGCAACAGCAAATCTGACTACAATTCAGACAGAAAACAGGACTCCAGTGTGGAGTGTCTGCCCTTAGGAGATCACGTTTAGCTCCGGTTCTTCTCCATTACCATTTTACTTTGCCCACCGGATCCCAAAAGCCAGGCCTCGGTATGTTGCAAGGTCCAAGGGTGGCTTGCTTGTAGTAACTGTAAAACTTGAGCATCATGTCATTAGAGGGCTGAAAAGAACCTGGAATGGATAGACAAAATAAAGACAAAAACATCACAGAAGGGGAACATATAATTTACTTTCGAGTAAAAAGAGGGTGTTGGTATTTGAAATGCTTCTGGAAAACTTTGTAGGGTTCACACATTGCCGTTCATTGTACATTTTATTGAGGTTATAGCTAGAAAGGGCAGAGAGACCTCCCAGACAGCTTTGTAATGTAGGTTAACTTAATTGGCTTAGCTACAATGCTGTGTAAACCCTGCACAGTTCTTACCGTCTGGAGGCAAGCTTTGTATCACTTTGACAGCGGCATCAAACCTCAGCTCGTACAATGGCCTTGAATCCTCAATCTCCATCATTACCCAAATCTTGATTTAGGATAGCAGACTATAAATACCTAAAAATGATCAAGATTTAAGTTGTCAGGAACGTACATTGTGGATTGTATGGGTTGTTTCAGCGATACTTGTGGCTTTAGCTAGGTCATGCACTCAATCACATCGCAAAACCGTACAACTTGTTCACAACAGCATACATGTATTTAAAATAACGCTTCGAATATATATGACAATTTGACGGGAACCCGTAATTGAATGCTAAACCAAGAATTCACCATAGGGGGTTATGTCGTCTGTAAAAATTGTCAACTCAATTGAAAAAGGACTACGCGAATACATTTAAATACCTTCACATAGTTGTATCCTTCTGCTAAGTATAAACACGTATGAATTATATTTGGCAAATAAACTGTGTGTCACTTACCATTTAATAATATATCTGCCTGAGACGTCGTCCGCGACCTCTCTTTACTTACCAACAGAAGCCATGCATACAATACACTAATGACAGCCAGTGTATACTAAGGGAGTTGTAGTTTTTGTTACAGCCCAAATTGAGATACGGACGTCCTTTAGCGTAACATAAATCCCTACAAGGTCCACAATGCATCACACACACTGGTAGCTTTCTGGATATGTAGTTTTATGGCTGAGCGTGTAATTGATCAACATGTACCTTTGAAATGTATGGCAGAGGGATATAGCCACCACACAACTAGCGTTTAGGCTCAATGTTGTTGTTTTTCATGTGCATGAATCATCACGTATTGGTATTGTGTATCAAATGTAAGAAATATTGCCAATCGGAAACCTTGGCAAGGATACCGCCACTACGTATCCCATAAGTCTACCCGGCGATGAACTTTTTTTGCGAGCGTTCGACAGCAAGCTGTAGGATAGGAGTGTTTGCGCGGATGTGAAAGCGAGGCCAGGAATCCCACAATACCAGGCGGAGGAGTTTCTCTTCGAGGCAGCTGAGCTGGTGGTTTCAAAGGGAAGACGAAGAAGAAGCTATGCGGGGAGATGTAAGATGGCAGAGCTTCAAATGTTGTTAGAGGAAGAAATTCCAGCCGGCAAAAGAGCTCTAGTAGAGAGTTACCAGAATCTCACACGGGTGGCAGATTACTGTGAAAACAATTATGTCCAGGTAAGCAAATGAAGTGATTTTTACATGTAGTACATTGTTATCTCGGGATTCTTTGTCGATGGAACGACTGGGAAACTCCGGACAGGAAATGTTGATAAAGAATTAGGAAAGAGTTACAAATGCCAGATGAGGTGGGCAACTTGATATTCATAGAGAGTACACTTCTTCGAGAGTTTGTGACAATTTTAGTGTTTAGTTTGTCAGCACTGGACACGTTGGAGACTGTTTCCCATTCATTGCATTGTTACAGCCAATTGGTCCCTTGGTCAGATTTAGTTCGTTTACACAGAGGGTGTGTCTTCTAACTTCGGCTGTTATTATAATGAAATAAATAATACATACAACTTAAAAGGAGTAAAAAAGATGCATAACTTGTTGTTAAAACTCCGTGAATACAGTTTACTGTTAAAATTATAACCTTTCAAACGATTATTACATTGTTACGAAGTTGCGGTTGCCGTGGCAGTTGCTGGTGAAGTCATTGGCTTGCTTCTTTGCCGTCTCACTTTAGACACCTTGGGAGAGTTTGTCAATTGATTTCCCTGCATTAAAAAACAGTATTTGCAGTAAACTATGCCATTTAATGTAATGGCAAATGTACTACATTTCAGTACATTTATGTATATTGTTGATTGAATATTTTCAGAAAACAGAGTTTATTATATCTTCCCAACAGTTGAACTGGTTGAAATTAGACGGTTAAAGTTTGTTTACCTCGATGTCAGTTTTCATGAGTGCCTCTGCAGTGTGGGCCACGCGATTGTTTTACCTTGTAACCGAGGTCCACAGATGATGGCTGTGGAATTTGGTCATGTTTTCACTAATTCCTGAACTGAGTCCATAGAATTAAAAACTGTTCTTCAGTTATTTCACCGGGTTGTTTTATGTGTTCCGTCATGTTGCCAAGTTTGCTAATAGTAACTCCAAAGGAGTATTACGATCATCTTCATTACAATTACTTGAATTGTGTTCTCGCTGAAGTTATTAATGTATATACAGCCTTGGGAACGTATTGAAAACCGTTTTGCTGGTCCTGGAAGTTGTCAAAGCGGATTTGTAATTGAAATGATGATTTGCACTCATGCCCGTATTAGTCAAAATTCTTGGCAATGCTAATTGACGCTTTTTAATAAGGGAATCGTAAAGAACGTCTGTGCCAATGTAATACTTAAATTTATTCCCCACTGCGGCTGATTTTATAACATGTATTTACTAAATGTTGCACATCACGTCTTAGCCTTTGATTAGCTATCTTGGTCCTCGACAAGCACACTTCCCTGACGGTTAAGAAGCTCTCGCTTGCTGCTGCGATCCAGATCTCAAGTGCCGAAAGGAATTCCGCTGTGTACTGACACCAGCTGAGGAATGTTTGAGTGGCAGACCCGAATCCAGAAAAAAATAATCAGTTATGGGTGTTTCCAGCTTTGTGAAAATGACTTGTTTAGTTTTAATCCGTGCGTCTTTGGTTATTATCTAACTTCACAACACTCAACCTAATTTTAGCAAGATTATTAGATTCTCTTAACGGAAGTTTAATGTTCTGTCTCTGAGTTTAATGTTTTGTGTAGTGGATAGGCTATAGCAAGTCCCTACAGATTGTTGCAGCATAACCAACGGCGTACTCTGCATTATATTGAGGAGTTGAAAATGTCGATGTCGCAAACGAAAGCCGTTATGCTATTTTGCCAGTCGTTCAACTTAAGTCTTGAATGTAACGTGATAACACTGTTCATATTGTCTCTATCAGGGGAAAAAACATCTGTGCTTTATTTCGGTAGTCTGCTTGTCTGTCTTTCTGCGTCTGTCTCGCGTTCGCTCTGAGTTGACCACAGACGAGTGAGAGACAAAACCAGGTGCTTAGCAACATGTCCCAGCTTGACTCTGCTTGTCTTCCGAGTCTGTTTTCTTATTTCTCCTCTCCCTGTTCTCGGTTCTTGGTTTTGTTACCAGGTGTACTGTACACGACTGACTAGTGCAGCGATATTATGTTGCTTGCAGGTAGACTTGCAGACCGCGACGTGGTCAAGAGCGCGGGGACT
Organism: Esox niger; assembly: GCA_016801105.1. NCBI lineage: Eukaryota > Metazoa > Chordata > Actinopteri > Esociformes > Esocidae > Esox > Esox niger. The sequence continues at coordinate 7,447 of JACXGJ010016206.1, forward strand.
ATTACGGAGTTCCATAATCTAATACCCAAACCGACCAAATGTATCAAAACTCATTTATAAGGTGTTGTTTTGCCCTTAAGCAAGACACGTAATCCTAAAAGCTTTTGGAACGTGCTTTGTTCACACTCTATTGATATATTTTAGATGACCATTTATTCATGCTCTACAGTGATTCAACCTGTCAACAAAAGTGAATGGTTGCTAAGGCTTAAGATGGGGGTTACGTTTAAAATAAGTAAAGGTTAGAGATAGGATGGGGTTTAACGTTAGTGTTAGTAGATACTTAATTAACATGTAATTGATCATTTATAGATGTTTGTAGAGCATCTGAAGATTCAGTGTCCAGTGTAATAAATGTTTTGAGTGCATTAGATTAGGGATGTGGACTGAATATGTGAAGCGTTAACTTGGGTGTCAGTTTGAACCGGACAATGGGTTATATAGAAACCCACAATGCCACTGTGCCTTTGAGCAAGGCAGTTACCACCCCCACCCACAATTACAGCTCCTGGGGCGTACAGATACCGCATGGCTGTGCCCTCCACCTCCCCTGTAGCCTTTGACCTGGGTCATGTCGAGGTCTTGGGATGTGTCTTCCTGAGCGGTTGGCTTAAACTGACAGAAGTGTCTGGGTACCATGCCAGAACCACCCTACGTGTCAAACTGGGTTGGGATCTGTTGACTGGGACAGTTGGCGTGTTGTGAAACATCAGAAATTTGAGCAGTCCTCCTCATCAAACTGGACCCGACAACTGCCCTGGTGTCTGCCCGTATTTATATTACCTGATATTAATCCACTCCTCTGTGGGAAGCGTCTGCTTTAAAAAGAAATGTTTTCCTCATTTATTCTAACCTCCACCCACCCAGCACCATGGTGACAGACTCATGACTTCTCCTTGTTTGGTTGACCCTGGACTGTCTTTTCTGGAATGCCCTTCGTCAACGCTGCGTTCATGCTCACCCCTGTGACAGCCAGGGCCGTGGTTTTGGACCAGGACTCCGGGCGTGTATTCACCGGGCCACCTGGAACGTTGGCAGGCGGGACAGGAGGCAGGTTTGGAGGTTGACGTGAGGGCAGTGGCAGACGGCCGGATCGTGTTCGCTCAGCCAGTCGCTGCCTCGTTTCCTTGCTCCTGTCCCAGGTGTGCTGCATAAGAGGCCTGTAAAACGCTCCACGGTCCAGACTCAATGTAGGCCAATGGTGCGTGCGTGCGCGTGTGTGTGTGTGTGTGTGTGTGTGCGGGGTGTGTTTATTAGCCTCTGTTTGTTTGTTCCTGTGTCCTCACTGTGCCCTACGCTGAAAGTGAAAGCCAGCAGAAGTGATATTTAATTTTAAATTATTTTATTTTCTCTTTACTGGAAAGGAGCCAGGCTGTGCCTAGGTGATGAATGGTTTTCACCCTGCTCTGTCTGTATGGATTACTGAGTCCTCGTTCTCTCTGTTCCTCTCTTTCTTTCTCTCCCTGTCTTTCTTTAGTTTCCTCGCTCTCAGCTCTTGGAGTGGCCTGGTTTTTCTCTCAGCATGGAAAGCCTAGCGGCTCTTAGCGTGGCCAGCCAAGCCCATTCATCTCTTTCGCCACCTGTCACCCCCCCCCAAGCTGAGTGGGTTTGGTTTGATCCAGCCTGTGCATTGTATTAATGCCAAGTGATAGGAATATGGCGCTGCAGAGACCAGGGGCATGTAGAAAAGTAGGCAAATGGAAGAGGTTACACATAACTACAGGTTGATTTTACAACTATAAAACTTTGTTTCCCTCTTCGATTATGTGCATATGGTAGAGACTGTAAGTGGTCTTTTTTTTATAATGTTCCAGTAAATTTCAGAAGGAAGACCATCTAAGTACTATATGAACAGGACAGAAGACCCTCTAACTACTATAGGAACAGGACTGAAGGAAGACCCTCTAAGTACTAAAGGAACAGGACAGAAGACCCTCTAAGTACTATAGGAACAGGACAGAAGAGCCTCTAACTACTATAGGAACAGGACTGAAGGAAGACCCTCTAAGTACTAAAGGAACAGGACAGAAGACCCTCTAAGTACTATAGGAACAGGACAGAAGAGCCTCTAACTACTATAGGAACAGGACTGAAGGAAGACCCTCTAAGTACTAAAGGAACAGGACAGAAGACCCTCTAAGTACTATAGGAACAGGACAGAAGACCCTCTAAATAATATAGGAACAGGATAGAAGGAAGACCGTCTTAATACTATAGGAACATGGTATAAATTAACATTAACATGTTAGTTGTTTCTGTAACCGTTTTCACTTGTACAGTCCTCAGAAGTACTTTTACATTATTTCCTGACTGTCAGTAAGACAGGCCAATTAGTTTCACTCCTCTACAAGGTTTGTGTGTCCTGCCTGGGATGTTGATGGGACCTTGTGTTGCACAGAGTCCGTTTCTGGTGGTCAGGATAACCCTTTAGCTTCTCAGTCCCCCGACCCGTCTGCTCCAGTTTCAAAAGTGACAGTGAATTGATGAACGCTGCAAACTTGATTTCACTGAAGTTCATGTCACTACTCACTGACTTTGATTTGTGGACATTTTATTGTCCCCAGATGTCTTGTGCAGGCGTTCTGTTTCTTGCCGCTTGCCCTGTACATATTTTTACCCTCTGGGTGTGGTTCCGTTCTGCCTTTCTTTGCATTGGACATGCACATTTATTTTGTAGAATATGAATCTGTCAACACACTGGTCGTGTTTGTAGAGCCTCTGTATATTCTGGCATTTTCTTTTTTTAATATGGTTTAATATACTATTTATAGCTCAACTTTTGTGCCCCTCCTCAGTGTGTCTAATCACAGGCCTGCCGGAAAGTGAACTGCTCATGACAGGGTCAGCCAGTGTTCCTTTACTGAATGAATGAAGGTTCTCATGTTGTCGTGCTTCAGGTTTTACATTGAAAAAGACTATGGATGACCATATTACTGTAATCATTGCTTGGTTAGCATTTGTGTTGGGTTGTTTGGGGAACGACGTGATTTTTGTGAACATACCATCCGCAGCTGTTTTGTGGAGCTATTTGTTTTGTTGGCGCTCGAAACAAGGATTCTCAAGATCAATACAATTTAATTTGCTAAAGATGGTTTGTTAACCTACTGCAGAATAATTTTTCAAGAAATAAATAAAATATATACAACCTTTTACGTAGGCCAGCTAAAATGTAGCTTTTCTCAACATGTATTTTTTTTAAACTTGACACTAGAGATCCTTGGTGTTCTGAGTCTATTTTTAGGATTTATAATGAAGCAGTTTGGGAACCCTATGAGAAGTCTGTATTGTCTCCACTGGTCAGAGAATGACGGGGCCCGGGGTGGAATACTTGACTGTCAGGTCGCAACCCTACACAACCCAAAGGCCTAATTACAACATCACTCCTGTAATATCCTTTCCACTGGCTTTGTGTCTCCTCAGTTGCATGCTGGATCTTTGTCAAGTCCAGCATCAATACAGCCTACAAATTCTCACTTATCTCCGCTTCTGCTGTCTGCTATCTCATTCAGTGGTCGATACCATGGAGATGGATGGAGGAGGTCTCTTTCTTTTGGCCTCGCTTAAACAGGGTATATTTGTCGGGTGTTCTCTATCCATCTTTATGGCTGATGCATTCCACAGCAGACTGACTTCTCCATGACCTTGTCCCTGGATTCAAAGTCCTTGGTCAGCAGAGGCACATAACCCAACAGTGTTTTCCAAGGTGCTGTGTGTCAATTTTTTGTTTTTTGCTCATCGCGGTCTCTGGCTGAATATTCTCTTTAAGCACTTTGTGACTGCTGATTTGAAAGGGTTTTATTAAATGCGTTTAATTGTTTTTTGTTATTTTTTGGGTTGTTCATTTTTCTGATCTCTGTGTATGGTTTATGTCCCTTTGTTTTTAAATGAGTAATGACATAATTCCTGGTGAATTCTGGGTGACATGGCCTATTTACTTTTCTACAGTGTTTATTAATTGCTGTGTATGAAATATGTGAAATATGTTGTCGTAAAGCAGCGTATTGCAACAGATTGACCTTGCAGTCTTTCCTGGGTAATATACAGTTAGCATTGTGTGTGACAGAAATGTATCGGTCTGACGTCACACTACCGTCCATCCATTGTAGTCATTTATTTACAGGGCCATGCTCGCGTTTTCTGCGTTCCTGCCATTTCTCTTCCAGTTTTTCCAAGCAGTCTCCCCGGATATGAGGAAGCTCCTATGCCTGTCTGTCAGCTGTTGGTGTGTGCGGTACATTTCTCTGGAACTACGCAGCTTGCCGCTGTCTTGTCTTGTCTCAGAGGAGAATGTTCTGACTTGTTTCCCGGAAAGCAACGCTTGAAGTGTTCAGCCCTGTTATATGACCACTCAGAAGCTTGTCCCTCCCAGCAGAGGTCAAAGGTCTCGCTTGGTCACTCAAAAGCCAAACGGCATGGGTTTGTGAAGGTCGCGATGCCAAATCAAAATTTGTAAACATATTGGAAAACATTTGCTTTTGGTTATAATTTAAGGTCATGATGAGGGCTATGGTTGGCATTCTTGGGGTTAATAAGATTTTCTGGAGATCGTAAAACTGGTCACTTCCACTGAACCAGATGTGTTGACCATAACAGAGCTCTTAGTTGGAGGCAACACAGTTGGTTGAAACCCTGGAAAACAATCGCCTACTCCGTTCTGTTTGGGCCAGATCTGTTCTGTCTACTCGTCACATTCTCACAAACCATTAGGAGAGATCAGTCCCCTGTGACCTTCTCCAATGTGTTCAGTGAAGTTGACAAGGAGAGGACACAGGAAATATGAAATTGAGAACCTCCCAGTCTACCCCCCTGGGGAGGAAGTCCTAGCCGTTCCTTCCTGTTTCTGTGGCCTCTGAGCAGCAATCCGCCCTGCCCGATGCCCTGTTTCTGCCCGCTACAAGAGGCCCGACGCCCTGTTTCTGCCCGCTACAAGAGGCCCGACGCCCTGTTTCTGCCCGCTACAAGCGGCCCGACGCCCTGTTTCTGCCCGCTACAAGCGGCCCGACGCCCTGTTTCTGCCCGCTACAAGCGGCCCGACGCCCTGTTTCTGCCCGCTACAAGCGGCCCGACGCCCTGTTTCTGCCCGCTACAAGCGGCCCGACGCCCTGTTTCTGCCCGCTACAAGCGGCCCGA
>JACXGJ010016207.1:0-12572 GCA_016801105.1 Esox niger
CCCCCCCCCCCCCAGTTATCAGTAATGTCCTTAGCTTCTCTGGTAATGTCTTATCATATCTGGTTATACATGAAGCGTGGAGTGTCATTTTAACTTCTTGACTTAGATCTTGAATATCATTGTTTACATGACTACAGGTTTGACAGCAGTGCATACTGACATTGTTAGAAGGGTAGGGGTGACACGTTGTTCCATAATATTGACCTTAATATTTTTACATTTGTGGTAATTATTTTTAAGATGTGCTGCTTTACTCTTTGGCTTTCTAAATAAACTATTAAATGCACTGCTCATACTTATCAAGCAGTGGAATTTACAATGTTGTACCTTTCAGAGTAGTGTTGATGACATCCAGGTTTAAATCTCTTTTTTGGTCTAAAACTTGTTTCTGCGCTGTTGGAACAGAGACATGAGTAAGACTATAAAATAAACCATGAAGAGACTCTGTCAAACAGCCGACAGCTGGATTGAGTTGTCATAGAGCAGACAAAAGCAGGGCCACAGGATTTTAACCCCACCCTCTGGTATTTGTATCACTTGAGCCTTTAGATTTGGGGTTTTCCAGTGGCTGTTTAAGTCAGGGGGTACAATTGGTCGTTGAATACATCAGTTTTTATATGTTTTGTCTTATGTTAACATTAGTCAGTACAGACTAAGAAACCCTTTATCTCCAATAGAAATCTCTGGTCACTTTTGTAGTGCCATGGCAATGTTAGCTAAGCTCATGCACAGAACATGTTATTTGATTGAACTGTTGTGTTGCACCAAACTTTTTGCCGTATCTTTGAGTATTGCTTAGTTTTTTACTATTTTGATACTAAACCTAGTATCTGTATCAAAGTAATAATTCTGTTATAACAACACTACCACAAAGGTTACCCACATAACCCAGTTTTTTTAGGCCAAATGCAATATTCTTCCTCTGTTTCGATCACAATCGCATTTCCAAACCTTCCGATCCCTAGTTTGGGAAATGCTGACTGAAATTGAGCAATGTGATGACTGTATTAAATAATAAAATGGGTAAATATCGTTACACAATTCCTTGTCTGTCATTACATAATAGTAATATTATCGAATGGAAAAACTGCAGATAAGGTAAAGACCAACACTAGAATAGGGAGTTTTACCCTAAAAATCTTAAGGCCCTTCAAAGTCAATGTTTGGACCAAAAAGTGAATTGGACAGTTTAAGTGGTAACAGACTTGCAGATTCAAGAGTTGAGTTCTTTCTGTTTCTGTTGTGTCTCATCTCTGTTTGGGAGAAGTTAAATTACACAAACATTTTTAGCTCAACTATTGAATAAATGGAGATAGTTGTGGAAACATGCTGATTATTTTTACTGTTTTATTCTTCAAGCCCAGTTTACTTGTCTTTGGCTGCAGATGCTATTTATTTACGCTACCATTCAAACATTTTGGGTGACATAGAAATGTCCTCATTTTTTAAGATGAGCGAAAAAGTCTCAATTAAAATGAAATCAAATTGATCAGAAATACAGTGTAGACATTGTTAATGTTGGAAATGACTGTCGTTGCTGGAAAATGCAGATTTTCAATGAAATATCTGCATTGTTCAAAGGTTTGTTATTTGCAATAACAAGTTATGGCAATGAAATGCCTGGATTACTTACTGAGGAGACATAGGTGCACAGAAGCTCATTATCAGCCACCATCAGTCCTGTATGCAAATGGCATGTTGTGTTTGCTAATCAAAGTTTATGATTTTACAAGGCTAATGAATCTTTACAAAACCCTTTTGTGATTGTTAGCATTGCTGAAAACTGTTGTGTTTATTAAAGAAGCAATATAATTGATCTTCTTTAGACTAGTTGAGTATCTGGAGTATCAGCAATTCATGGTTCTATTACTAGCCAGATACCAGAAACTCGTCTGAAACTCATCAGTCAAATATTGTTCTGAGAAACGAAGGATGCTCCATGTGAGAAATTGTCAAGAAACTGAAGATCTTGTACAACACTCTACTACTCCCTTCACAGAAGAGTGCTAACTGGCTCCAACCAGAATAAAAAGATGGGGGAGAGGGCCCAGTGCACAATGGAACAAGATGACAAATAAGGTAAATTAGAGTGTCTAGTCTGAAAAATGTATGCCTCACAGGTCCTCAATTGGCAGCTTCATTAAATAGTACCCACAAAATACCAGTCTCAATGTCAACAGTGAAGAGGGGTCTCTGGGATGCTGGAAAAAGCCATTTCTCAGACTGGTCATTAAAAGGAAAATATTAAGATGCGCAAAAGGACACAGGCACTGGACAGAGGATGTGTTACCGACAGACAAATCTTGAGGTGTTGGGATCACATAGAAGAACATTTGTCAGACGCAGGCCAAACTTTTTCTTATCCACCAGAGTTTCCCCAAAGCTTATGCAAATGTACGTATTCATTTCTGTACACATTTATTATGCAGTCTCTGGTACCGGCCTACATATAGACAGAATCTGCACACCAGATTGCATGATAACAATATATTACTTAGACCTTATGGTATATCACAGCATTAGTATTTTTACCCGAGGAATTCCTAAATATTTTATTGTGCATGAAAATTATTTCCTAAACTTGACTTGAGGTATTGAGAAACATTTCTGCGGTGACAAAAGTATTTTACCTTTTGTGTTTTGTCTTGTGGCATGCACTATTGAACATAACACACATGCACAGAAACTTTTGGTAGCTCCACACTCTGCAGTCACTGGATTTAACTATACCTAGAGGATTTATAACACCCACACATGACCACACGGGGACATATGCCAGCTGGCTGTCTCCCTCCCACCCTCTTTCCCTCCCTCTTTCCCTGCCTCTCTCCCTCTTTCGCTCCCTCTCCGTTCGTCTCTCCTTCCTTCTCTCTCTCTCTATTGATGGACAATGGTCCATCATTAATCACTACGCCATGGCATTACACCTTTCAGTAGTCGCTAGACACCATTGAGCATTGTGTTATGCTGACTAACGTTTCTTATTAAGTTTACCTCCATCATAGCGTCTGTGAATTGTATGTCGTTTGCCATTGGCTGTTCTAACAGCTTATAAGCCTTTAATAGGCTTACTAGTATCTACTAACTTTATAGGAATAATCATAAGAATTTAGCAAATGCTAGCAAGACTGAAGATTAACTTCCATGCCAGCAAACTTCAATGGTCACAATATTACCGTATAATATAATACGGTTTTAGCTAAGGCTTACTATAACGTGGCTACTGTATGTTGTAGCCAGCAAATGTGTTTGCAACAACATTTTATACATTTTATTTGTGGGCTGCAATAAAACTACGTTATACAGTATTGCGACGATTTTGGGTACATTCCACAATTCTGTTTTTTTCACTTGATGAATAAGTTAGTTATCATCACCTTTATTGTGGTGGAGTTAAACTTAGTAAGAAATGTTGGTCAGTTTAACTGTATCAATATTGTTCACGAATGGCCAATTAACTGTTAACATGGCCAGTGGCAATAGAGGATATGGGGGTAGACACAAGGCAATACTGACAACTGTCAAGTGTATAGCACTGTGGTCTAGTGGTTAACGACACAGCCTTCCAAGTGGGTGACCTGGGTTCAAATCTCGAGAAGGCAACATCTGTTGTGGGCCAGCAGAACTGTGCTTGCATGGTTTCTTGTTTCTATTGTCAAATAGTTGGCTCAACAGATTAAATACTGAAATGCATTTATAATGTCTATTCAATTATAATGTCACAAAATTACTGCGCATAGCAAGACAATTCTAAACTAGGTTTAAACAAACTGAAATTAAGGAAACTAGTTTTAGTGAATTATCTGCACCTATAACCTTCTGCAGAGCTGTCAAACGCTCTTCCGCTCCCATGAGCTAGACATCCTAACTGATGGAAACTGACATAATTTGCAAGGTATTTGTTGAGAAGTTTCTTACATTGGCCTGAAAAATTACTTTTTGTTATTGGAAACTTGATTTCAGTGCAAAGATCGATGTCTATTATGTAATAATTGATCAGGCAATTATGTAATAATTGCGACAGCCCGAGGTCACTTGTAACAACCCAGTTTAGTGAGCAGTTTATTGAGAGCAACATGCTATTGGGATGCTTCTCCGCATCAGGGATTGAGAGACTTTTCAGAGATGAGGGAAGGATGAACGGAAACACTGAGGTCCTTGAAGAAAACCTGATCCAGGTCGCACAGGACCTCTGACTGGGGTGACAATTCATCTCTTAGCACAACAACGCCCTGAAAGACATCCCTAAAGTGGCTTTGGGACAAGTCTGCGAATCTCCTTGAGTGGCCCATTCAAAAACCAAATTAAACCCCATTGAACATCTGTTGGGAGACCTGAAGATGGCAGCTGACCAATACTCCCCATTTGATCTGACTGAGCTTGAGATGATCTGCATGGAAGAATTGGAGAAACTGCATTCCCAAGCAGACACAAAGCTGTTATCATTGCCAAAGGCGATTCTGCAAGTGGTATGTAAAGGATATATTATACTGAATACTTCTGTTCATGAGATGTATCTATCTTTTTTTTTTCAATACATTTGTGTCATTGAAGTATTGTGTATAGATAGATATATATTTTTTAATGGTATATCAAATAGTTGATTATAAATGAAGATTACACACAACAAAATGCTGACTTTTTTTTGTACTAGTCCACCAGGGGAATCAAAACAACAACACAGGTGTTTACAATACCATGCTATCTATCAACTTAGCCGTAAGGCCCCTGAACTTGACCCAGCTCCTTGACCAGGGTTTGTCTGTTAGGATAGGATGGACATTTTTGTTACCAAGCAGAAGACTGGCAGACTGAGGAAAAGTGCTTGTGCAATATGATATCAAGGGAATACTCTATTTGGCACAATGGTGGGCACACAGCCTTTACACACACACACACACAGACCCACAACTGCACACTCACATGCACACACATACAAAGGAGAGACACGCCTGTTTATTTATAGAGTTTTGATGGGTGACATCATGCCCTTTAGACCGAGTGTGTGTGTCGCTGTGTGTGTGTGTGTCGCTGTGTGTGTCGCTGTGTGTGTGTGTGTGTGTGTGTCGCTGTGTGTGTGTGTTCTTAGACAGAGAGAGCATTCTTCTTTTGTCACCAAGTCACTGCCCTCTGCGTGCACTCATCCGTGCGCGAGCACACATCTCAGCCAAGACGTGCTGCACTTTTTAATAATTAGTCCAATCAATTATGCTAAACTTGTCAATGACACCAAATGAAGACTTAGAGTGAAATGTAGGTCTGTTAAGCTGTTTGTTGTCCTAATAGTTCATTATCTCTGGTGTGTGAAACAGCATTTGGAACAGTTGGATAATTGAAATGTTCTACAAAGAGGTCGTAGACTGTAGCTTTTATCTTTCTCACAGGCTGTGTGTGTGTGACCCATGTCTGTGTATATGGGGGCATAATGTCCCCACAAAGATGGTTAAGTCTGTTATATACGGCCGCTCTAGGGAAAATGTGACGTAAGTCAAACTTGTACATTTGGGGTTAGTTAAGGGCTAGGGAATGGACAACATGGTCTGATATAGATCTCATATCCTCACTTGGTACATAAGACAGAAATATGCATGTGTGTAGTGAATGAGAGGGAGAGACTATACCACTGTATACAGTACAGGGTGCATGTATACTGTACTTTGATTCTCTCATGTGTATTTATGGATCTGCTTGAGGGGTTACACACGTTAGTGTCCTTTAATTTGTGAGGACCAACAATTGATTACCCTTCACTTTAATCTTAGTCGGTTTTACTCTGAGTCTCATTTTGCTAAAAAATATAACTTGATATGAGAATTGCGTGGGGATGGGTGAAAATAATTTGTCATCGGTAACCTTCCAAGGTAGCTTGGGTTACTTTCCCTGCAGACAGTTGGGGATTAACATTTTTTTTTTTTTTTTTTGTGAGGTTGTAGATCAAATAACGATTCACATTGTTTTTAAAAAAGAAGACATATTTAGTTAGGGGAGGACACACAATATTTAAAAATTGCTTCATAGAGTTGTAATCATACTCGCCCAAAGTATGATTATATAATATAAAGTTGGCATGTTGTTACCATGCTACTTTCAATGTCTGTCAAATGTACGAAATGCAGCCCAGGAGTCCAACAAACACGGTAGCTGTTGAAGGCCGTCTTTTTCCAATAACTAGATTTCACATGTTAGATCCTAATAAATATACAGCTCCAGAAAAATTTAAGAGACTACTTCCAGAGCTGTATAATAAATAAGATAGACGAGCTAGCCAAATTTGTATCCCAAAAATGTTTAACAGGGCAAGGCGCTGTGTGCATATTTTCAACTTACTGCCAAGCATTCTCAGTACAATTGTGAATTTGAAATAATTTTGCATAATATATACATGCTATTTAAATAAAATTATTGTGGTCTAAAAAAGCCGTTCAAAACCCCAAAACCGTAAAAGAATGTAGCACATCTTAAAAAATGTAACCCTAATTTTAACTGAGGCAGCTGAGAGAGACATGTAAAAAAAAATCCAGAAAAGAGTTGATAGAATTTTTTTTTGATGTCAGTCACTGTCCTTTTGTCGGTGAAGTACTCCATTGTTGCCAACAAGCATTTTCTCGAAGAGTCTTTTAAGACATGCGCACGCACGCACATGCACAGAGGCGTCGCTAGGATCACAATACATTCAGGGCTTAGCCCACCTCCCGGGCCATAAAGTGCAAGGTTTTGAATGTACATGCGGAAAAGTTGGATCTTTACGCTAGCGGCCGCGATGTTAACGGTTTACCAGGTTAGAGAGGATGAATGTGCGGTGCATGTTTATTTGGGGAGGCTGGGTTGTCTAGGCATCTTGATGTCAGGCTTCAGAGTCGGACCACAAGAAGAGTGTGTGTTTGTGTTGGTATTTGCAACCATAAAATCTGACCTCTATATTCCTATTACATGCATTCCTTTAGGCTGTATAGTCTCTGCAGTGAGCCTCAGCAGGGTAGAAAGAAAGAGACGTAGGGAGGAGTGGTGCCAACATAACATATTTCACTTAATCGGTCATATCCTCCCTCATATCCCAAATATTGGACCCAAATTCAGACCCTGATGTGTCACCTTGGGCACTAGAATTTTTTATTTGACCTCTTCTGCCATTATAGCCTGAGTCCCTGTTATTGAGTCTGCCCAAGAACCCCAAGCAGGTGCTAGCTTTCTGTCCTAATGAATAGAATTCGCTAATCAAAAGGTCCTTTTACATTAACCACAAACAATCTGAATTGTGATGCCTTACAATTCGTGGATTTGGCAGTAGAATTTACACAGTGGGGTTGCAGTAACATGTCGACTCTGGTCTTCACCATGATTTGATGCTAATTTAAAATACAACACAATAGGGGCACATTTTAAGTACAATTATTCCTTTTGCCAACCCACAGACCTTCACCACATAACCAACATATCCATACATGTCCTTGCCAGCGTGCGGTTAAGAGATGGAGATTGTCTCCAACATGGTGTTAACTCACATACTTTCTGTTAACTGCAAGAAAATATTTCAGTGACCACACAATGAGAATGTGGAACGTAGCAACGAGAATTTTTATCTCTGGGCTGTTTGTTCCAGAGTGTTCTGTGGTTTTCTGCCCGGGGCACAGTTTCCATGGGGACTGTGACCTTGTTGGAATGAAGGGACCGGGCCAGTGGTACTGGATCTGAATCTTACCTCCTCAGGTTTGATATGTTTGCAGTAATGGTGCATTTCTATCCAGGGATGTACTCTGGTGTTTTTCAAAATATAGATTTTACTGTTTCAAGTTACCCTGACAAGCACCTGTGACTTGGTTTGACACCTTCACACAAAGCAGCTGTTATCATCATGCAGAGCTTTATGAATATTTTTTTCACCTGTCTCTGAGCTTTAGCTATGGAAAAACTGTTTGCCATGTTTTAAATAAGGATTCATACTCAGTCACTATGGTTGAAAAAAAAAACATTTAGGTATTCTGAAATTACAGTGGATATAATGTCTACACAGCCCTGTTAAAATACCAGGTTTTTGTGATGTAAAAGAATGAGATAAATCATTTTTCACTTCGAATGTGACCTAGTGTCTCGGAGAAAAAGCCATGGTCCGCAGAGAGCTTCCAAAGCATAAGAGGGATCTCGTTGAAAGATATCAGTCAGGAGAAGGGTACAAAATAATTTTTGGTTTTGGCTATGGGGGTAGGATGGCAAGATGGAAGCCCTTTCTTACAAAGAAAACATCCAAGCCCAACAAGTCTCCCAAAAGCACGTGGGAAAATGTGTTATGGTCTGATGAAACCAAGGTTGAAAGTTTTGGTTATAATTCCGAAAGATATGTTTAGCGCAAAAACAACACTACACATCACCCAAAGAACACCATATCCACAGTGTAGCATGGTGGTGGCTGCATCATGATTTGGGGCTGTTATTCTTCAGCTGGTCTTAGTCAGGGTGGAGGGAATTATGAACAATTCCAAATACCAGGCAATTTCGGCACAAAACCTTCAGGCGTCTGTTAGAAAGCTGAAGATGTAGAGGAAGTTCACCTTTCAGCTCGACAACAATACAAAGCACACATCCAAATCCACAGAAGCATGGCTTCACCAGAAGAAGATTAACGTTTTGGAATGTCCCCACCAAAGCCCAGACCTGAATCCAATTGCACATCTGTGGGGTGATCTGTGCACTGAAGATGTCCTTGCAATCTAACAGATTATAACTCTTTTGCAAAAAAATTGGGGCAAATATTGCCATGTCAAGATGTGCCATGCTAATAGACTCCCACCCAAAAAGACTGAGTTCTGTAATAAAACCAAAAGGTGCTTCAAGTTTTATTTTAGGTTTTGCACACTTATGCAACCAGGTTTTTGTGAGTTTTTTATTTTTCAGTTTTTGTTTTTGTTTGTTTTTTAATTATTCCACCTCAGATTAAAGGTGGAAAAAGTTCTTTGTCTAATTTTTTACATAACAAACACTTGGCATTTTAACAGGGGTGTGTAGATTTTATATATGCCCTGTAGGTTGCCATTTTGGATTCGGCTTTAAAGGCAGAGGAGATGTAACTTTTGGCCAAGAGTCTGACAACAGTTTGTTTTGCCCCCTCGCTGTGTCTCTCTGTCTACCTCTCTTGCTGTCTCTCCGTCTCCTCTTTCTGTCTGTTTTTCCAGATTGAGGAAGGTGGTAGGGCGGAGCAGTGTAAGAAGCTGAGGGTGGGTGATGAGCTGGTCAATATAAACGGATCCGCCCTGTATGGTTCAAGACAGGAAGCCCTTATCCTCATTAAAGGGTCTTTCCGGAAACTGAAGATCATTGTACGCAGGTAGGAACTGTGTTTGTGCGCATGCATGTTTTTTTGTAACAGATATGGAAAAAGTGGTCAATAGACTTATATGTTCAACTCAGATGGTGTGTCATCATCCTTTTGTCAAAGTCTGCCCTTTGACCTTTACAGTCTTACCGGACAGGAGAGCATCTGCTGTCTCATCCTGAATGAGGTGTGTGTGTATGTGTTTTGGTAACGGGCCCGAGGAAGTGCGCTTTGACCTTTTAGGGATGGACAGGAAGGAAGCCTAGCAGCTGTGAGTAGGACAGGGTGTGAACTTGCTCTCTCTCGTTCTGTAGTTGTATGTGTGATCCTGTGACAACGTCAGTCTTTGTCTAAACTGTGTGTTTTGGATGATCTGATATCTGCTTACGTCAGTCTAACATTGGCAAAAGGACACTATAGACCTGAATCTGACATTTTTTTCGCTGTCTTTCTCTCCCCTATAACTTTCTCTATCATTCTCTTCCTTTCAATTTCTCCATCTCCTTCTCTTGCTTTCTTCACCTTGGTACATTGCCTGTCCCAGTTAGCAGAGTGAATGGCAGTAGTAGTGATTCCACCCACCAGCCTGTCTCGATGACTCACCCACTGTTTGGATAGCTAGAGGGACTTTTCCCTGGCCCCATTCACACTGCTGTTGTGTCTTTCACACTGCCTCTGTGTGGCCAGCGTGGGAACTACAGAAAATATATATCTCAAATAAATGACATTTATTTTACAAAACCTCTGTTTAAATCTCTAAATCCCCTTTTTTGCCTGGAAGAAAGATTTGATCTGAATAAATAGCAAGTTATTTGATAGTCACCACTAATATTCTCTTCAACATCTTTGGGAGTCTCTGCTGAGATGGGGTGCTTAACATTGGTAAGGACAGAACTTGGTTGGGAAGCCTAAACACTGTCTAATGCTGTTACACACACACACACACACACACACAAACACTTCTAAAACTGTTGATTAACTGCCTCCCAGACTAGAATGCCTCCCTTCATAGCGTTTAGTGGTGTGAAAGCAGTTCACCACGAACACATTCCTGTGTCTGGTGCGTGCGTGTGTCACGTTGTGTCTGGTATGTGTCCATTCCTCAACATTGCCATGACAATGTTGGGATACTGCTTTTTGTAAGTCATTGCAGGGAAGTCATCAGGAATTTCACCAGTTGTTTACCAAATGCCATTTTCCTTCACCGCTAATGACATTAGAAACCCTTATCATCATCGATCTGATTATCTGGGCCCAAAAATATTTATACGTATTTTACCTCAAGTCAATGATTCATCGGTTCTGTTTGTTGTGTGTATAAGCATTGGATCCTGTCCGATAGGCAAAATCCAGATACGATTTGAAAAGTCCCTCCCCCACCCACACATACGCTAGC
Organism: Esox niger; assembly: GCA_016801105.1. Lineage (NCBI taxonomy): Eukaryota > Metazoa > Chordata > Actinopteri > Esociformes > Esocidae > Esox > Esox niger. The sequence continues at coordinate 10,704 of JACXGJ010016207.1, forward strand.
AGAAGAGCGGTTGTGTATATGTGTGTGCGGGTTAACTCTACCTGTCCAAGACCAATTCCTGTTGTGAATCTCACTGTCCAAGCTATGCAGATGTTTTGAATAGAAACTCTGTGTCTTTTTAGACCAGACACCCGACCCCCATCTCTCTCACACCCTTGGGAGGCAGGCAACCTCGGAACAGGGTGCGCTTGCTCATTACAGTATCTGTGTCTGTATGTGTACTGCATGTCATAGTATTTGTGTGTTTGTGCATCTGTGCGTGTGCATATGTTGTGTCGTTAAATGAAATAGCTTTGCAGTGTAAGTTTCACCTTCAGTCTCGCTAGAAATTGCTCAATTCTTATGACTTTTCCGAGTTGTAAGTTAGTAGACCGTAGTAAGCCTATTACTGGCTAATACGCTGTTAAAACGGCTGGTGGTAAAAGCCTATTTGTGGTGGAGTTAAATTTAATAAGTAATGTTAGTTTAACACAATGCTTAATGGTGTGTAGCAAAAAAATCAAACTTGGTGTGACGTTAATGCGTGACAGAATTATCTGATGTCGAGCTGCTATACCAACATTAGGCCAACATGTAGCATCGTGGTGTAGTGGTTAACGACACAGGCTCTCAGGTGGGAGACTTTGGTTCTAATCTAGTGAGGGCAACAATAATTATCCCTTAATTGCAGGCCGGTTGGACTGGGCTTGCTTGGTTCCTTTTCTGGTTTAGCGGTCTAGGTGAGCACTTCGCTAGTATGGCTTTTATTTACAGTAGCTTGTCATACGTATTTACGACAATAGCGGAAAGAGTTGACATTTATATAATATATGTCAGGGGAAGTTTATCTGTTGTGGCTTCAATTCACCCTCTGACCACCTCCAATAGTGTCTCAAAATCAGCCTTGCTGTCACTGAACTCTCCTGGAACATTCTCAGAACCATTTTGGAATACTCGTGGAACACTTGTGCCAACTTGCATATTATGAAAAGGAAGGATTTGTTCTTGAAATACACACACACACACACACACACACACACACACACATACACACCCACACACACATTATTTTACAGTGGAAAGATCCCATTCATCAAAAGCCAAGTCTCGTTACCACCAATATTTAAAGGCAAGTGGAATACATGACAGATCATTTGGAACTGTGTCTGGGTCGCTGCTTTGGAGTTTCTTGTTCGATTTTTCCCTGTCTTTCCCAGCCCTTTCTTCTCCACTTGGAAATGTTATCAGGTCTATATAAGGTATGGACTTAATTTGGGATTCTGGTAAAAGATGATGCTGTGACAGTATGGGAAAGAATGGAAAGTGGGGGTTAGGAAAGGAAGGGGTTGTGGATGTTTGTTGGTTGCTCCGATTTGGGAGTGCCTCCTCAATCACACATTATTACCTTTTTAGTGCACTACTTGGGACCAATTCTGGTTGAAACAGTGCCCTATATGTGGAATAGGGTGCTGGTTGCAAATGCATATGTATTCTCCTTCCTGTTTTGATGAAGACAGTAGCATTACCATGGCTGCAAAGATGGGCATCTCAGACTGAAGTATGTAGCAAACGATAGAGCGATGGAATATTATGGCTTGAGTCGTCAGACACGGCTTTTGGTGGATTTGCCTTGCTTGTCTCCGGCCTGTTTATTCAGTTCCTCAATTGGGCAGGACTTGTCTCTGTCTCTTTGTGTGTGTGTGTGTGTGTGTGTGTGTGTGTGTGTGTGTGTGTGTGTGTGTGTGTAAGGTCACCTGCGAAGGCCCTGGCCTCGTCTGTGGGCACAGCCCTGAGGTGCCGCAAGTCGCTCTTGTTGCCCACCAGCATAATGACGATGTTGCTGTCGGCATGGTCTTGCAGCTCCTTCAGCCAGCGCTCAGCGTTTTCATA
>JACXGJ010016208.1:0-12570 GCA_016801105.1 Esox niger
CCCACCAGCCAGCACCCACTGCCCACCAGCCAGCCCCCACTACCCACCAGCCAGCACCCACTGCCTACCAGCCAGCACCAACTGCCTACCAGCCAGCTCCCACTGCCTACCAGCCAGCACCAACTACCCACCAGCCAGCACCAACTACCCACCAGCCAGCACCCACTGCCTACCAGCCAGCACCCACTGCCCACCTTCCACTGCTCACCACCCAGAACCCAGCACCAACCAGCACCCACTACCCACTACCCAGCACCCACCAGTCAGCATTCACCACCCACGACCCACCACCCACTCCCCAGCACCCAATACCTAGCACCCACCATCCACCAACCAGCACTGCATAGGGAGGAGGGTGTTATTTGAGACTACAGGGTGTGGTAACAAGAGATGGAAGCAGGAGACAAGAACTAGGAGCCTAGAACCAGGAACCAAGAACCAGGAACCAAGCTCCACTACATTGAAACGGGAAAGCTGTCCCTCCCCCTGGGCTCCCAGGCTGTGGTGAGTCACCATCAGGGGGCTGGTGAAAAGTGGAAGGCCTTGGAGGCTCCCTGCTACACTGGTAATTGGTGTGTGGAGGTGATTTCCCAGCAGGCTGTGGCTCCTCACAGGGCTGAGGAGGCCCAGCCGTTGGAGTCAATGGGAGCATGGGGGGGGGGGGGGGCTGAAGGGCCTGGGGGAGGTGACCTGTGGGGGGGCAGTTACATCAGAAAGCCCTGGCTGTTACTATTCGCCTCCACCTGTGAACGGTCCCTGGCGGTGCAATACATCCATCCTTGGTAACACGTCCGGGTAGCATAGTGAAGCAGTATTCAAACCATTGGCATGAAGAGAAATAGATAAACACACACAAACATGACATGTTTAACAACCAAACAGGTCATGAGATACTGTGATCGAGCCATTTTTCGCAGTGGCATCCGCGGATGCGTTACAATCCCGAGATGACGTCACGGCGCTCGTGAGACACACACTGTTTGTCTTTACCGTTCCGCGTCCCAGACCTAAGACAACCCTCTAACCGAGGCGATGCAGCTCTCTGAGGCCGATGATCAGTCAACACGTTAGATCAGATGAGAGTAGAGGAGCCTGTCATGTCTGCCCAAGATTACTGGCGTTGAAACACTTTTGAGTGTTTCCGTCTTACATGGTGTGCCTGGCTCCCCGCTGGATTTCATCATCATTTCTGAGATTGTCACAGAGAGACAGATTAAGCGTCAGAAGCAGGGCGGGGCGGGTTGTATTTGAGCTGGTAATTGCGTTATGTTGAGAAATAATCCTCAGGTTATGACTGGGATTCCTTTTAATAGATCAGGGTGCACATGAGTCATTGGGTTAGTTCTTGTAACTAACTTCAATGGCCCTTTCACCATCATTCTCTCCCCACCCGTGTCACGCCGAGCATGACACCACAGACATTTAAATGTGGCGCACAACTGTGAGTGAGTGTGTGTGTGTGTGTGTGTGTGTTTGAGTGTGTGCGTGTGTGTGTGTGGGAGACCTTTCCTTTTTGACACCCCTTTGCTATCTGAATGGAGCTATAATGCCTTATATAAAGCCATTTAAATTAGGAAAATGCTCCGGGCACTTCATTGGTCTGGCCTATTTGTTCTTTCATCCCCTTTTAATGCCCCCCCCATCCACACACACACACACACACACACAGACCTCCCCCTGACTCTCCAGTCCTCTTCCACTCGGGCACTGACGTTGGCACTTAAGTGTTTTAATAGGACTAAATCAGACAACAAGATGTGGTGACGCAGGAGATCTGGCTATAACGGGCAGACGATTTACACGGAGTGGCCCTTCTAACAGCTTCAGCTATTTACAGTCAAACCTACTCGGACTCAGGAAGAGGAGGTCGGGGCATTAAAACAAAGTGTGGGCTAATCTGCTACCTGTCTCTGTCGGCTGCCAATGAATGCTGAAGTAGGGCAAATTAAGTCGGTAACTTTGTCACAAATGACTAATAGATTTTTTCGTTGATCAGTTGACAGCGCAAAGTTTCAACACATCCAAAGCAATAAGGCCCGAATGCGTGTGAAGTATGGCCATCATACCTCTATGCTGTTCTTAGCTGTAGTTTATTGGCCCCATATCGCAAACCTCCGAGGTGCCTTTTTTCCATTTATAAACTCGTTACCAATGTAATAACAACATCACAAACAATAATTTTGCCTAACCTGAGTTATACGATCAGATTTTACGTGTTTTCAACCAATCAGACTTGATGACCGAACTACCTGTGCGTTTTTATTCACTCACGTAGGAAACATTTGACATTTTACTGCTGAAAACCTTAAATTCTGTGTTGATTGTGCAATACGGTACAGTAGTTCACTGTTGCAATACTGTAATATTGCAACTAGTTTTCCTTGTAAAACTGTGCTGGCATGAAATGACTGCAGTCATGCTGGACTTTCCTTTTCTGCCTAATGCCAGGAACAAGGATCTTCCAGAGGTGCTCTTAAATGATAGACTTTCCTCTTGTAATAATAGTAGGCATTGTCATAATCCCAGTCTTAACCCCTGACCTCTTCAGAACCTTCACTTCCTCTTTCGATCGTCACCTGTGACCCCATAGCCTGTGACCTGCTCTGGGTCTGTAGATCTGAGGATGTGCAAGGCTGACAGGTTATTTGTGTTCAGGTCCTAATTAGCTGATGTCATGATGTCAATACACACAGACACACTTATGTCCTGGTTTAGCTGAGTAACAGCCACCTCCACTTCGGGCCTGGCCCTCCACTTCGGGCCTGGCCCTCCACTTCGGGCCTGGCCCTCCACTTCGGGCCTGGCCCTCCACTTCGGGCCTGGCCCTCCACTTCGTCGGGCCTGGCCCTCCACTTCGGGCCTGGCCCTCCACTTCGGGCCTGGCCCTCCACTTCGGGCCTGGCCCTCCACTTCGGGACTGGCCCTCCACTTCGGGCATGGCCCTCCACTTCGGGCCTGTCCCTCCACTTCGGGCCTGTCCCTCCACTTCGGACATGGCCCTCCACTTCTGGCCTGGCCCTCCACTTCTGGCTTGGTAGACAAATCCCGTTATGGTTGATGTATCAGTGGTGTAATAATTTTGCCCCAAAACATTGAAAACATTTTTTTTTCCAGATTCTAGTGGAAGTAATCAGGGAGGGAGTCACACTGTCGCATATGGTTTCATTATTCAAAGCTCACTCAGCATGCTGACATAATTTCAGAACACATTAATATGATAAAAATTGAAAAGGGATTCATTTTGAGCCATAAGACATTTTATTAATATATAACAGATATTTGCGGATTGGTCCTTTTTACTATAGAAAACATACAGGAGCCGTAGAATCAGCCTGTTTAATAGCTTAACATAACAGAAGCAGACATAACAGTTTAGTGTTTGTCCAGCTGTATTTGTTTGTGTTGACACTTGGATGCAGCCATCCTGTGAGGTGGCCATTGCATTATCTTGGTCCTAAAAAACAAGTATCAAGGTTAACAGTTAGTGCCAGCTGAAGCAACACCGTCCAACTCCTTTTCACTGTCTATCTGGCTGTTTCTTTCTGTCCCTCTATCGGTTTCTACACCTCTCTGCCTTTCTGTCTGCCTCTGTTTCTTTGTCTCTATCTCAGTTTCTATCTCTCTTTTACTGTCTCACCCTCTCTTTTTCTCCCTCTCTGAATCTGTATCTCTGTCTATCTCTTTGTCTTTCCCTCTGCCTCTTTGTATCTCTCTTTCCTTCTCTCTCTCTCTCTCTCTCTCTCTCAACCCTCCCTTCATGGACGTCACAGAGTGGAGCATGACTCTATAAATAGATTTGTGTGCTGGCTCAATGCCCCTGGCTGGGGGACAGGTCAAATTGTGAGGGGAAAAAAACAGAACCAATTTAAAGGCACAGCTCCCTGGTTTGGCTTATTCTCTGGACCGTGTCTGTCAGTGGTCAAAGGGAACACTTGACCTGACAGCTAAATGATGAGTTTAATTATTATGTTTTGGGTTCTCAACCGGGGCTATTATGGACTGACGTGCTGCTCTGTTTGAGAATGGGACCAAAGCAACTGCTTCCTTCCTACTCAATTCAAACAGATACTGTTTGTTTACCATCAAACAAAGCACTCTTTGTTACGTTGCAATGGATGCTCTGATCTCCTTAGTGACTTAGTTCAGATTCTGGTTCCTCTAAAAACCTCTGTCACATGAAATACCGAAAGGGGCATAAAGTGTTGCTTGTTTTACATGTCACATTTCCAAGATAGTAATGTGTCTGAAACACAACTGGCTGGCTGTAGACATGGTTTCCTGAAGAGTCAAAGTTGCCTGTATGCACACTGACCACATCTCTATCTGACACATCTATCTAATGTGTCTGTCTGTGTCACTTTGTTTGTTACTTTGTATTGGTGCTCTCTCAGGCAGAATACAAAAACTGCAACAAGCCGCAGTTACTCACACACGCTCATCTTGAACCTGAACTGTATATTATGGACGTTACACTCATTTTGGATCCACCTGTCCAACAGACATATGAATTACGCCGTCACAAGACAGAATCACACGGACACGATGGCCTTCCAGAAAAGTCAAACCGTTGAACTGACCTTGTGAGGACAGATATTTGATTTTGACAGACTGATTAGGAAAACGAAAGCAAAGGATTTGAATGACAAACCTTCATAGGGGGACAGAAACAGCAATGATAGGTGAAAAGGACAGAGTTTTGTTAAGAAAGTCAGAAAAAAGCAATAGAGTGAGAGGAAGAAAGAAAAAGAGAGTGGGGGTAGGGGAATCAAGCTGTGGGAGCCTCCATCTGTAGCTGAGTTGGGGGGCTGTGGAGGGAGTCAGGAGACAAGCCTTCTGGCAAGCAGCTAGCTGTAGAGCTGAAGAAGAGACAGCTGTGTTTGGTGGGGTTATTTTTAAACCCATCAATGCTGCTCCAATACCCTCGCCTTGGACGACTATTTATAGCCGGGCCGGCCATTGTTCTATTTCTGTCACCTGTGGGCCACGCTGTTGTTGATTCACATGCAAATGAGGCTTGCGCCCTCTCTGGCTTAAGCAGTACTTGCCGAGGAGATGTTGACGGGTATTGAGCACACGGCTCATCTCTGACTGGAAGGCTCAAACGCAACACAGTGCACTCTCACTCACCGCTCAGACCTTAGAGAGGAAGAGAGAAGACAGACGAGAGAGAGAGAGAGCGAGAGAGGGAAGACAGAGATAAGAGGAAATCAGAGCAGGGTAGTAGCTCAGTGTTACAACAGTGGTTAGACCTGTCTTGTATATCCAGTGTGTGACCGGACACTGCCGTGTAGTCCCAGGAGAGGGGAAAGCCTCAGACAGGCACTGTCTGGTGTGGTTAGCGTGTTGCGTTACAGCACAGTGAGGAAGCGGAGAGAAGGTAAAGATAACTGCCTGCTCCCAGTTGCTGTACGCTGTCCGGGTCGTTCCCCCGCTGCTGTGAGGGGTTGGCTCTTTGGTGACAGGAAGAGCAGGGCTGGCGATGCGAACGGATTGCTGAGTGGAGTATGCTGCAGACGATATACGAGGGCGAGTCGAGTTCCTCCACCACAACAGACGTCGGCCACCGGCTCCTCCTGGACCAGCGCGACATGCACAACGTGAACAACTCAGGTGGCCAGACTTAAACGGGCTTCATTTCTGCTCTTTTCACTTTTTCGTTGTTTTGTCACTTTTCCTTAGGTTTCCTTTCTCCTTCTCTTCGTCCGTCTCTCTGTCTCTCCATATCTGTTCATCACCCCCTCTCTCTCCTTTGCTTCCTCTGCCTCCCACCCTCTTTCCCTCCCTCTCTCCCTCTCTCCCTCTCTCCTTCTCTCCCTCTGTCTGTGTCATTGGCTCAACTCTCCAGTCTCCGCTAGTCAGTGTCTTTCTGCCTCTGTGAGAGGAGGGATCCAAACGCGTTGTGATCAGGCACTGCTATCTGTCTTCAGGTATTTACTTGTGTGACATTACAATGCATTATGATTTCACAGTGTACAATGCTTATGAAAGGACAGTCATCTTTTATTGAGTAAAAATGACACGTACTAACGACTAAATATAATATGATAGTGAAGTACACTTTTATTTGTGTTGATGTGCCGATGTAGCAGTTGTATCAGTTGTTCAGAAGTGTGCACTGCTGGATAGTAACTGCGCTGGCATTGTCACCACGATGAAATGGTATGAAAACATTAAAAGGATGTTGTGTTTGGATTAGGGAGGCTTCCACGTCACTCGGTACTTCAGAGGTAGATCAGTGACAGGAAGTACTGTGGCGAAATATAGACAGTTCAAGGAAAGGGGAATGCGCTTCAGAAACTTTGTCTCAGTGCATGTTTCCCAAAGCATAATAACTTCTATTTTTGACCTGAGAATGTCAGGGTTTGTGCAAAAGCTGACATCATTCTAAGTAATGTGTGTTTACGGTATTGACTCAGTGTGAGTCACTATGCTATTCTCTGCTTTTGGAAAAAATACTTGCTGTATGTCATCTAATGGCTCTTTAAAAGTTGTATATTCTAGGACAGCACACATACTCTGCATACAGTAAACTTACAGTTTAAGTGGACAGAAAGTCACATGACATTTATAGTTGTAGACAAGCATTGAGTGGTAAATGGAATATTCTTTTTATATAGTCTATGACTTTTGTACAGATTTCATTTTTCATTTCTCATGTTCTCACATCAACCATCCGTCACCACCTACTCTGTATATAAATGTACTATTTGTAGTGTATTTAAACAAACTCTGTTGGTAGACTATACACACAGGGTGGTTTTTAACCTGAATACTTATGGCCAAAAATATATGGTACATGAGATTGTGTATCGCGTTGTGGATGACAGAACTGGTTTCACCTGTTCTAATTGCAATGGTAAATGGTTTCAAATAGCAGGGATCATACATAGGGAGTGGCATCAAACATAAGAGCAGCCCTTAGCTGTGGTTTATTAGCCATAAAGAACAGCACTTAGCTGTGGTTTATTAGCCATAAAGAACAGCACTTAGCTGTGGTATATTAGCCATAAAGAACAGCACTTAGCTGTGGTATATTAGCCATAAAGAACAGCTCTTAGCTGTGGTATATTAGTCATGCAGAACAGCCCTTAGCAGTGGTATATTAGCCATACAGAACAGCCCTTTGCTATGGTAAATTAGCTGTACAGAACAGCCCTTAGCTGTAGTATATCAGCCATACTGAACAGCCCTTAGCTGTGGTATATTAGCTGTAAAGAACAGCCCTTAGCTGTGGTGTATTAGCAATGCAGAACAGCCCTTAGCTATGGTATATTAGCCATACAGAACATCCCTTAGCTGTGGTATATTTGCCATGCGGCAATGCCCGCTTGTGCCGTGTTGCTAACTAACAGATAAACAACATTACCGTTATGCTATTCAATTCTCTAGTCTGTTGTGCTGCTGTCATGCTATTCTATTCTGTGGCCTTTAGTGCAGTCCTACAGGGCAGTTAATGGGCTGAACAGGAGGAGAAGTGTGAATGTGTCTTGTGGCGTGATTGATTCTCCTCTGTTCTAGTTATCTACACGCCGGCAGGTTAAAACAGATAGCACATCCACCAGATCGTTGCTCCTTCACAAGCTGCTTTTCCATTCCTTTTATCCATATACAGTATGCTGGTTTTGTATTTCTTCTTTTCTGAGAACATTATCTGCCAAACAACAAGATATTTTAAGTGACTGAAATTCAGGCTTGTTGCTTATTCTGTGGGTCAGCTATTCTTAGGCGTGTTATTTTAGGCTTATGGCGTTAGCCAGCTGAGATTAGGTGCTTTGCCGCCGTTGTCGCTCCCTCCGTCTCAGCAGCAGCACGTCCCTGATATAACAGAGCTTTTGAAATATAGAGATATACATAGAAATTCTGTCATTCACCTATTTTGTGGGCGTGTGCGCTGCTCTTGCCCCTATTATGGAGTCACTTGTAGACTATTATTTTTTTGGTGTAAAATTGTCCTTGCTCTCATGATGTTGGCTGCATGGCCAGTCAGAGAGGCGGCACAGGCTGATGTGCCATACAGTCGGTCCATTGAACCAGGACCACAGAAATGGGTTTTCAACCCATTTAGCTGAACATCCGAAACCTTGAGTTATTAATCATATCATATGGAGATGTCCATGTGGTGAGCTTGAGGACCAACTAAATTCACAAAGGTTTATTTGCAATAGATGCTCTTCATAAAATGACACTTGGTGTAATAACGCTACCCATCTTGCATGTTGAAGAAGCTAAGTCCGCAAAGATAAACGCAAAATCTCTTTTTATATTTTATTGAGGACTCAAATCGACATCAAAGTGATCTAAAGTGACCAAAACAAAGTGCTCAAACACAAAGGCCCTTTCTGAATCAATTAAGGGCTAATTAGCATACAACATTTACTGTCAGGAAGTGGGATCTCTGACAATAAAAAAATACAATCAAGGCTGTTTTTTTATTGCATTGTATTTAATCTGCCATTATGTTTTTTCTCTTGAATCATGAAACAGTAGAACATTTCAAAAATGCACTTCAAAAAGTATATAATATGCTAGCTTTTTGTTCACTCTAAAAAATAACATTTTATGACATTTAGGAAGTGGTTTTCAAAGTTCAGGTCACGACCCATAGAATGATAACAGTAGAAGTGCAGTGGTCTCAATTAAACAAATTATTTTTTGTCGGAACAAATGATTGAAGAGTTCTGGTTATTGAATAAAGCAATATACAATATTTAGCATGACGCTCATTTGACAAATAACATTTTAGTGAGGATATTTATTTATTTATTGTCAAGAAATATGAAAATATAATGACCTGAAAGTTATTGATGAAAGTGAAATTCTATATGTAGAGATTTTTAGGTTATATGAGATTTGTGGTGAGGTGGGTCCAACAAAATAGTGGCAGAAATAGTTATTTTCTGAAAAGGTTTTATCTCTACTGTGTTAAAGGGTCTGCTAGTAAGGTAATGGGTTATATGAGTTTCTAAATCATGTATAAATTAACAACAGTACAATACACAAGCAAACTACATCAGAACAATATTATTTCCCAGTGGTAAAAAAGAGACTTTTAGCTTGTAGAGACCCACCAGGGATTCCTTGCAGAGTTTTTTAACTATTCATCCTGCCCACTATGACAGAAAAGCTAGATAATTTGCATTGCACTGTCCAGACAGTAGAATTGCCGTATTAAAATCTTGGTTACACTGCTTAGTTCTACTATGTTCATTGCAGAAATGCTAATGCTTTTGATGGGAGGTGCTAGCAGTGGCTGATGATCAGATAGTTACAGTACATTAAAAAACTTGGGGAGTTTCAGTGGTTCGATTTTTTTAACACTGCACGGCTGTAGCTGATCTCGGCACTCTTTGTTATCAAATGAAGATAGCCTGCAAGCCACAACACTGTTTCTGCTAGAAGGACGAGTCTGACTCTCACCCTGAGACTTAAAAATAAAGGTCTGTTTCCTGCTTTAGACATGCCAGCTGCCCAAAATAACAAGTCACTTAATGAGAGATCCAGCCCCACATAGCAAGCCCAAGCATCAGGCTATTTCTACCCGAAACATCTCCTGCATCTCGCAGTTTCTATTAATACAGGAACTAGAGGGAGTACGAAAGTGCTCAGCAGGCATGGTTGAACGTCACAATGACTTTGGAGAGCAGGAATAAGTATGTGTAGAAATGATTTTATTTTTATTTTTGAATTGAGTGTATGTTTTAGTCGCTGTTCTATTGTCATCGTCCCATTTATTGCTGTTGTTTTGATTGTGGCTCTGACGTTAGTCTCTGTAGATAATCATTTTTTAAGTGATGTAGTTTATCTGGTTCTCTTGACTGTCGAAAAAATCATGGGAAATTTGAAGGAAAAACAATCATTATCTTATTACCGTTCAGACACACAGTTTGTAATCTTCCCTTCCCTGTAATGGATTTGTTTGGACCAGAATGCTGTACAAATACTATGATCTTCATAAAGTGCTTTGAGGAAGCAGTCGAGCAAAGAACAATCAAAAAGATGAATCACCCAAGACGAGTTAATTAACCTTGAGGGGAAATGTCAACTTAGTGTCATAGTATCGGCCACTGTCTCAACTCAATTCAGAACGACACATTAAACACTATTGGGACAGTTTCTGAGACACAGCTTAATGAAGACTAGTCTTGGACAAAAACTTAATAAGTCAATTAAGTTTATTAATTAAGCATTTAAATCCATTACTATTTTTTATCTAAGTAGAATAACCAATGGGCTTAACGTGACCAAAACTTTAAATGAAGATTCATTCAATTGTTTACTGGCCTATGGGCCAGTAAACAATTGCTGTTTCAAATCCTGGAGCCAGTAAGGTGGACAATCTCAACAAGAAAGTTAACACTAATTAGAGCCAGGTGTTGTGAAAAGCAATGTGTTCTAGTCATTCTTACCTGGTAAAATAATAGTAAAATAAATGCCCCTTTAACCAGAAAACTGTCCTTTGTACAGGAAACTGACCCTTTAAACAGGAAATTGTTTCTTGAACCAGAAAACTGTCCTTTGTACAGGAAACTGACCCTTTAAACAGGAAATTGTTTCTTGAGCCAGAAACCTGTCCCTTTAACCCAGAAACTGTCCCTTTAGCCAGCAAACTCTCCCTTTATCCCAGAAACTGTCCCTTTATCCCGGAAACTGTCCCTTTAGATGGGAAACTGTCCCTTTAAATAGGAAATTGTCCATTTAACCAGGAAATTGTCTCTTTAGCCAGAGTGAAACTTTTGCTTTAACAAGAGTGAAACTTTTGCTTTAACCAGGAACTGTCCCTTTAACCAGAAAACTGTCCCTTTTAACAGGAAACAGTCTCTTTAGCCAGGAAACAGTCCCTTTACTCCCTTTAACCAGGACATTTTAGCCTATATATTAATTGTAAATGATATAAGTTAGAATCAACTCTTGAATCTGTAATGGTAGAATCCAAAATAAAAGTCCTTGACCGGTCCAGACTATATAAGTCTGTCAGTGGAGGAAAATCTGGTCCTTGAGGGAAGAACTGGTCCTTGAGGCATGTCTCCTGCTTCTGAATTTCATCCTTTTCTCCAAATCAGAGATTCATTTAGGTGTGTTAGACCAGGTGAAGGCAATTTCCTCATAGGTAGACAGAGAAAACAGAAGGGTCTGTGCCCCTGGGACTGATGTTGACGGCCCCAAACATTCTCACTCTCCTGATACTGTGGTAGAAACAGAACCTGAGCCCTGGACAAAAGTAGTGCACTGTGAATCGAATAGTGTTTCATTTAGGCCACAGTCACCGTCCCAACTCTCAAATTAAAGCTGTGATAATGTCTCATACCACCATTAGGGCTAATGAGAGATGAATACGCTTGGGACAGTCAGTGGAAGAGCTCAGTGGTGTTGGTGTGGGAGACCAGTGCCCTGGGAAGGTGGTCACTGGTCCAAAGTGACCCTATCCCCCTTTGGCAGGGCCCTTTGGTGGGGTGGAATTTTAGCATGGAACAGGGTGCTGTTCGTCACTCCCTGGTGCTAAAAACAAATTGGGACCTGTCATTCATAAATCTCTTGTTTACCCGACAGTGCCTAGTGACACTTCACCACCAGAGAGAAGGCCCTGCTTTCCCTGGAGGAAACCTGTATGTGAAATGGAAGCATAGCAGTATCATCTCATTGGACCTTTTTCAGAAATCCTCAGAGACAACTTCAGTGCTTTTTCTGGGTGATTCATGTAAAAAAAAACATAAATGCAAGGGTGCTGCTTTTATTTTTGTTCTGTGTTAAATGAAGCAGACAGACTGACTAGCATGACAGGGTTTCACACATTGTCTATATTAAGACCTAGGCAGCTCAGAAAAGCTTTTAAATGTAGCCATAGTTACTATTAGTTCTGTATTCTCTCTTCTCCATTGCTGACAGTATTGTTGCTGCCACAACAGACAATTTCTGCTTTGGATACATATACATCTTTAAGAGTTTGTAGCCAATCAGTTGTATTACAATGGGTCTATTTTATAATATGGTTGTATGATGCAGGTCTGTTAACAAGATCTCAGGCAAAGATCTCACATCTTTTCTACTTCTGTTTTGTTGGTCAGCGTTCTGTACAGTGTCTGGATTTGCTCTAGACTACCGATGGCTTGTATTGATTAGCACCGTAACACTGTATGTCAAATTATAAACACGGTTCCTAATGGCCCTCTGCTTGCTATGCAACTAGTGGCTAACAATGTCTCCAAGATCAGTTAAATTCCTTTAGCCTGAGCCTCTTAGAGTGGGGAGTCACAGTGCTGTTCTGATGGAACCTCTTAGAGTGGGGAGTCACAGTGCTGTTCTGTGGGAGCCTCTTAGAGTGGGGAGTCACAGTGCTGTTCTGATGGAGCCTCTTAGAGTGGGATGTCACAGTACGGTTCTGATGGAGCCTCTTAGTGGGAAGTCACAGTGCTGTTCTGATGGAACCTCTTAGAGTGGGGTGTCACAGTGCTGTTCTGATGGAGCCTCTTAGAGTGGGAAGTCACAGTGCGGTTCTGATGGAGCCTCTTAGTGGGAAGTCACAGTGCTGTTCTGATGGAACCTCTTAGAGTGGGGTGTCACAGTGCTGTTCTG
>JACXGJ010016209.1:0-12565 GCA_016801105.1 Esox niger
AACCAAAATAAACCACCACTACGTGCACAAACATTCAACATAAGTAGGTTCCCCAATTGGAGGCAATAACGAACACCTGCCTCCAATTGGGGAAACCAAAGCACATAGAGGTGGCTAGAGCCACCTATTTAGGCCATGTCCTGGCTATGGCCCCAGCCAGCGCAAAGATGGCTAGGGGCATAGCCAGGACATGACACCCCTCTGCTATTTGTCTGGGTTCTTGCCAACCTTTTTCTGAGGAGTGCCCCATCCAACTTGTGGAATATGTTGATGGGCCAAAAATATTGCTGTTATTTCCTCAACCTCAGCAACTCCCACTAGATTCCTGTGTTCTACAACCCTCAAACAAAAGAATACCACCATTTATCCACTGCCACTAACTTTTCACAAATCTGAAATGATGTGCCAAGAATCTTACATATAGTTTTGGTTGATCCCTTGAAATTCTTCCTTGTCTGTTCCTATTATCTTGTGTAGATTTATATGTGTAAAAAAGCCGACACACTTATACAGGAGGCCAATTTTGTTTTGTTCAAGATATTAAGGGTTTGGTTGATTTTCTGTGGTATTGGAATCAGGCCATACAAACCCAGCAGTGCTAGTCACCAGTAACCCTTTATCAGTGAAAATGGGAAGCAGACATTTAGTTGGAAATGAAGTTCATAGACTACTGAGAAGATAAACACTCAAATCTGAGTCTAGGTCAAATAAACAGCATATACAGTAGTAGATCTTTCTTATTTTAGAGTGCACCTGTGCCCAAGCAGTTTTTTCTTCATTTAAGCCAGACAATGGTGGTTGTGGGTTGTTCCAATGATTTATGGAAACTACTAAAGAAAATATTTTTACAGGGTTATTTTGGTTACTGCACTACCAGCTGCCAGGAGTATTGCCTAATGTGCATTTTATCACAAAGGAAACTTTCTCAGTTTCGAGTCCCTGTTGTGAATAGGTTAAGTAGCCCCAGAGTTTTTTGTCCACCTGAGTGGAAATCATTGATTTAGAAGGAAGAAATACTGGATGAACAGAGAAGTCCTTACCAGTAGAGCTGTGGACAAGATCTCTTCAGCGAGGTGGATGTCTGTCCAAGTTTGCTCTGGTTTCTCAGCTTGCTCTTCTTCACCAGATCCTTCACTCTGCCCCACATCAAGTTCTCGCTTAGCTACAGATACATACAGATACATATGTCAATGTAAACGTATCTAGGTTGTTTCCCCACTGTCTGCTAAGGTTTGGGCGTTTTAAAATGTGAATCTAGATAGCTGCAAGTGTAAACAGTGTTTAAGTATTTGGTTCAGTGAGTCAGAAGAATGATGTCAGATTGACTCACCCGTCTGCTTGGGCCAGAGAGACCCTCACTACTGTCATAGAGATAGGAGCGTGTCTCCCCCTCTGTGTAACTCCTCCGATTCAGGCCTCTCCCCCAAAGAGATACGAGGGGCTGGCATTCTCCCCGTTCACTCTCTATCGAACAGAGAGAAAAAGAAGACACAAATTGATCATTTCATGAAGTTGGGAGATGTCCTGGGTGGTTTTGGGATGCGTGGTGATGTCAATCAGCTGTCCCAGAGGACAGCCTGCTTTCTCTATGCTGCTGCAGTAAATATTTCAGAGGGGAGGTTTCTTGAATCCAAACCATCCGAGGAGTAAGAAATTCCGGAATCCATGAGGCACTTTCCCTCCATAGGCAGAATACAAGGAATTTCCTTCTCCTGCTCGAGTAATCATTTTGCGGTGCTGTACTGTCACACCTCCATACCTGAGGGAATGCGAGCTGCTCCGAAAACAGGAGTGTAATAACATTTGGCAAAATGGTTTTGTTGTTGGGTGATTAGAATTGTTTCCAGTGTTATATGAGATGATGAAAAGAGGAATTTTGTGTGAAAACACTTCTGGGGTCATGACTGGTCCTGTTATAAAATCCAGAATCATTGAGGACTTTTTTATAAAGCCATTAGATCCATTTCAGGGAAACGTAATGCTAACATTTACTTTAATTGGTTCTAATGTTGTTTAAGTTGTGTGTGACTGCATGAGTCCTGTATAGGTAGGTTGCGGTGCTAGTCAACCCGCCAGTAAAATAATAAACTGTTTTTCAATAAGAAACAGAAAAGGGCAGAAAACAACTGATTAAAAATGAGTTTATCAAGGGGCCAAACCGAGCTTAATACCAACAATAAAAAAAGGCCACCAAAATATACCCAATAGCAGGGGTGAACTTTTTCTATATACATTTGTAGACCAATAAATGTATTTATTTATATCAACTGATTCTTCATATAATGAAAATACCAAACATAGCGAACACGGTTTTCAACTGCTATACCTTGTAAAAAATGCGAACACAGCTTGTTCTATGCCAACATGTGATTGCAAAGTATGTAAAACATGGTACAATTGAAAACAAAACTTTTGATACCATCGATCCTTTAATCCAATGATTTGGATTCTGTCGTGTTAACTGACCTGTCCTGTCAGGGAGTCCTGGGTGCCGTGTGACCTCGGGGATGGTGGACAGGTCCGACAGGGTACCGCTGACGGAGGAGCTTGGGAACTCACTCCTAGAGTGCCTCTTATTCTCCTGGAAGGCCACGCTTGCAGTTCCACAGCTACAGTGCTGCAGGAAGAAGTCCTAGGGGAACCGGAACAGAGAAGAAGACATGGGACCGTGAGTAGGAGGGACAGAGGCAGAACAATGATCTTTGAGAGAACATGACTAGATACTTGACTCAGCCTATAACCATCTGTTACACAGTCAGGAGAGAGAAAATGTGTTATGGCCAGGACACACTCATCTTATAGCTGCTGAAGGATGTTACAGTGTTAAAAAGTGAGTGTGGTCTGAGTATTTCTATTGTTTTAACATTCAGCTTTTTCATTGTTGTTTTTTCATAGTGGGTTTTTCCTTACTCATTGTCTACACTTGGTTTGTTTCATGGCAACCTAACCTAAAAAGATACATTTCAGAACTCAACTTCTTAACTGACCCTGACATTTGTTTCTCGTATGCCTACAACACATGCTGCATGCTATTCAGATACAAGCAAGAACAGTGACAGAGATTTTTGGTATTTCTTATTTGTATCCTATTCCGAATAAAGTTCCCATCCACTTATCCTAGCTAAGGAAACTCTGTACACCAGGGTTGAACTATAACATTGAATAGTGTTACAGTTGGACCCAAGCAGATGTCCAGCTGCAGAATAAGATGAAAGACTGCAGATGAGAGTTGTTTTTTCCTGCCTCATTGTTAACCATGAAACTTGCAGCGTCACTTAGACAGTAGTTGTTTTTTAGCAGATAAATATTACACACCAGCTGTCTGTACAACTTCAGAACCCGGATCTGTACCTCCCGCTGTTCAGAAGGTGAAGTCATTTCCTCATCTTCCTAAACCTTCCCCAGATATCTCTATCAACGACTTCCTTCTTTAGTGAACTCTATCATGGATGCACATGCAAACTCTGCACTGAAATAACATATTTGGGCAGTAATCTCCCCCGGAAATTTTTTTTGTGACTGAATAGTCGGTTTCCAAACCATAGGACGTTTCGACAGAAAAAGGCATAAATGTTCTCTTGCGTGATATACGACCACTGTCATGCTCCAGACGTATGTTTTTTGTTTGTACCAAAATGTTACCACGGTCTGACATCCCAGCTGAACCCATAATGAAACTCTCCCCCAGGTGAAGACACTGACAGGAAGTTTGGAAGGGTTTCTTCAGGGAGTGTTTACTGTGTGGCCCTTCCCCTCTCCATGCACCACCCCATCTGTGTGCGCTTAGCCTTAGAATGAGGCAGCCCACCTTTGGGAACTCAGACGGCCGCCACACCCGGCCTTTGACCTCTGAGAAGAGGAGTTCACTGATAAAGGCTTAATGCCTCTTTGCCCTCAGGGGCAAGGGGAAGTTCCAAAACACTCCTGCCTTGGGATGTCCCCTTCGTTCACATCTGTTCCTCAGGATACCAATGACAGCCATCGTGTGGTTTCCTTTGTCTTTTGAGGTAATGCTACTTTTTGTTTATCGTTGAGGGAGGACCGTGATGTTGTTTCTTCTGTCGGTTTTGACTACGCGGTGAAGCCTCTGCTCCCGTCACTTTATGTGAGTGGTAATAAAACGAAAACACATGGCGGCGGGGGTCGGTCTACGTAGGTGGTAACTGGCCATTGTCTGGATGTCTCTGCATTCATAATGAACCCAGCAGTGACCCTGGTGTGAAGGGTGGGGTTATAAGGGCCCAAACACTGGGATCCAAGGACGTCAGCAATGCCAGTTCATGGGGCTTAGATGTGCCTCAGCTGAGTGACTCCTCCTTTTGATGTGTCATCGATGTGTTTCAGCTTGTGGTCCAGCCACAGAAAAACTCGCAGCAGGGGATATTACCAAAAGCTTGGGAGGCCAACCAGTGTGGTCCTCAAACTCTCTCGAAAATCACGTGCACCATTTATTAAGTCAGGATTTGGCCCCAGGAAGTATACCTTGAAGTTATCTTCAAGGTATGTTTGTGTCAAAAGTCTGTGTAAAAATATTGTTATCAAAGGTATGTCATAGCAGCATTTGGTAACCCTAAATAATTGTATGTCTTCCTAAGGTTATTAAAAAGAGCGGATGTGGTTATTTTTGCATAGGAACTTTTGGGATATCTTTTACCATCACTGTCTTTCCATCCGTTTTTCTTTCTTTTTCTTTTTTTTCTCTCATTGGCTGGGATTCATTCAAACACTAGGAATATCTTAATTCACCCAGTACCCACACACTAACTAATTAAAAACTGAGAGCGTACCTGTAAGGAGTCTGGTCCTGTTAGCAACTGGAGTTTTTTTACAGTACCGAATGCTGGTTAATTTGACCATGGGAACAAATAATAACTGCATGAATACACCAATGCAGGTTTGATTGAATTGAGGCTAACTTTCTCTGTCCCTCACTTCTTTTCCCTATCCTCTCTGTTTTTCTTTCTATGTCTTTGAAGTGTAGGGTCCTGCTGGGCTAACCCTTTGCTTCAGTGGAAAGCTTTTCCGGCCCCTAGGCCCAAACTGACACAGCTAGTCTCGAACAAGAACTCTGAAAGCTCTGAACATAGTAGCTTCGGTATTGTGCCAATGACCCTAAAGGAAAACGAGCCCCCCCCCGCCACAAGACCTTTTCATTAGAAGCACAAACAACTGTCACAGGGGAGTGGACAATGTTTAATACAATGCAGTAAAGGTCTCACCCAAGCTGTTGAGAGAAATCCTATAAAACAGTGAACAGTTTAAGAACATGTAGGGTCAACCAATATAACTGAGTTCATGGTGAGACCCTGTGAACTCTGCACACCATCAATTCAAGTTGGTTCATGTCATTAAACCAACAATATTTTTAAACAACACAACAACTTTAAAAAAAGCCATACACAAATGATGGTATTTTGTTCTCTCTCTGGCGTTGGTAAGATAACATTCAGAGCACAAATGTTTTCATCCTGTTTGGAAATAGAAAGTGAGTGAGGAGAGCCGAACTGGGGATTTTATAGGTTACACATTGTTTTAACTGAGTAGAATTGCAGCTATTTTATGAGAACTTTTTGAAATCTTACTGGAGCTTACAATAAACTTAATTAGCCTTATTTTGCTGCTGACATTGCACTTGGCTTTAAATGTTTTCATAGACATCTTTTTTCTTTTTTGTTTAACTTTAGAAGAGTGAGTAATGTTAGAGTAAGTGACAGATTAATGTTAGAGTAACAGAGTAATGTTCGAGTGATGTTAGAGTATGTAACAGAGTAATATTAGCGTATGTGATAGAGTAATGTTACAATATGCTTAACTAACATTTTCAGAAAATCAAATTCTTTATAAGTTGTGGTTCAGAAGAAAATGTTTCCATTAGCCTATAGACTATAATAGTATAGACTATTATAGTAGTCTGTATGTGTCATTGTCCCAGCCACATTCTCTGACTCCTCCCCTCTCTAAGCAGAGTGAGAGGCACAACCTGAGACTTGATATTAACTACATTCACATAAACAAAATCACTCGTGTGTCACTTTGCAATGATATTACGAAGTTAATGTGCATCCCACATGTTTTTTAGACATGTAGTGGGCTGAAACCAGCTGTGCTATTTATTAAATGTACTTTCATCAGGCATGACTGACAAGTCTAACTGTGACAGCATGGGGGAGTAACCATTCACTTTAAGGCATGCTACCTCCTCACCAGCTGGACAAGAGTCCAGCTACAAATCAAAGATGGATGTTCTTGAGTCTGCCCTAAAACACCTACAGCAGCGTTTACATTTTTTAAATTAAATGTTTAGGAGCTTCCTATCTCTGAAAAAAATAAGTGGTAATATATGAATTAAAGAATGTTCTCTCTTTTAAGATGTCTTTTAAAATGTTCTCTCTTTTAAGATCTTTTATGGACACTTATTTGCATTATAGACAGGCAGCACAATTCTGATCATTTATTTAATAATTGGCCTTTTCAGAATTGAGCTGCTTGTGTAAATGCTTTCTGTCCTTTGATTTCCTCTACAATACTCAGGACTCATCAGAACAATTAAAGTGGAGAGGATCCGGCACCAAAAAGAAATGAAGTGTTAGATAGGACCATGCAAAATGACTTATCTTAATATGGTAATGTTCAATTTGGAATTATGACTAATCAAAACTCCACAGCAGGTATAGGATAGTCGCACATCGAGGAGCATTTCCTGGCCAACAACCATATCTGAGCTTGCAATTCCCTGACCTACCACAAGGAGTCACTAGACAACAACGAGACACAGTAGCCCTGTCCAATATCCACCTGTCCAACATGCGCTGCTTTCTGCTAGACCCACTGGCACTGTCATTAAGCTGAGACCAGGTTTTGAACACAATGACTCAACTGTACTGCGAGGCACTGATTTATGAATCTCAAGCCGAAAGAGCTGTTCCTGAGCCAAGTAGGTAATCCTAACTGCTCCCAGTTTGTTGCTGTAAATGAGAATGCATTTAGCTAACTTTAGGGTTACGAGAAAAACACAAAAGACATGACTCACCTCTTTGATCTTAGTCATCTTTCCAATTTTCTGCAGGCCACAGATCTGCTTTTGTAGCCGAATGTTGTGTTCTTGGAGCTGACCAATCTTCTCAATGAGCTGGCAGATGTGCTCCAAGTATCCTAGTCCAGAGCCCAGGGGGTTGCAGCCAGCCTGGTGTACCTGAGCAGTCAAAAGGCTTGGTGAGCTTAGCAAGGTCAGAAGGGCTCTGTAGGTCTACCACAGAGTACATTTCCAAACTTTAATCACTACCAGAAAAGGACATCAACACGACTTTCTGATGATCGAGGGACTGCTTTGGTTGGCAGGGGCAGAGAAAAACATTTATAATTTTTGCTATAATGTTACAGAATGACAGTTTCTTGGAAAAGCATGTAAATGAGAGAAGACACCCACCACAAGTGCTCTAAGTATAATCATTCACTGGGAATCCCTATGGTTTCTTATCTTTACAGTGGATAACCAGCAATGGGATTATTGTACCACTTGTGGGTAATTCAACCCAGAGTTTTACGAGTGGAAGACAGAGAGGGAGGGAGTTTTTAATCTATTGTTGAGAGGTAAATGGTCAAATATTCCAATGGTTTTCATCCCATCGTAAAGAAGATACTGATTTACTGATCCATAATCCACAAAAAAGGTCCTGTGAGATAAAAACAACATTATGTCTTCTGAAATGCTTGGGTCCAGACATACCATCGGATTAACTTTGCCGTATGATATGGATTTAAGAAGTGCCGCTAGATGCAATCTGACGGAGATTGTATCTATCCAATCTGATATTAATTTCATGTTATCATTACACAGGAATGTTGTCATTGGACAGGGTTAGTCAAGTATTACTTAAAAAAGTCTGGTCACACAAATGTCCAACAGGCAAGGATCTGAATTAATATGGTCATCTTTTTGGCATGGTAACAAGCCCCCTCACCTCAGAACATATGACTTGACAAAATGTTCAAACTGTTCACACCTGTCCTGTTTGCATGGAGCAATTCCAATCCCTTCAATTTTGCACATTTTTCCAAGTTATGTGTGGGTTCATGTGGCATCAGGGTTAAATTCCTGACTGGAGCCTGTCTGAAACAAGCCCATATACCAAGCATAGGGGTTATAGGATATTTAAAGATTTATAAAATACTATTACATGTGAATCATTCAAATGTAGTCTGCTTTTCTCCTAATCACTGTACAAAGTCAAAGAGACATTCCCTTGCCGTTCTGGACCACTTGTCTTCCTCTAACGTCATGTCAGCATTGAGGGGTTGAGTCTTAATGTCTAAAGGGGATTTTGTCAGGTTTTCATTTGACATTTTCTTCTCCTGACAGTGTTGCATAACCTTGATATACCATATCGACAGTGTGTACTTTTCTATTTGTGAGTGGATGGTAACGGCAGTTGGTCGTTATTTTCCTATTGTAGTCATAAAGGTAAACAACAATGAATATGGGGATATTGTATTACTTCTCATTTGGTTGTTGGAGTCAGTGTTGTTTTTGTTCAAAATTCAATATATACACGGCGGTGTGGAAACACAAAGACAGCGTGGTGAGACACTGTTTGTTTGTTTGTGTAATGGTGTGACCGTTAGCCCGAGAGGCACAGGACGTTTTAAGGAAATATTTATACAATTGTTCACATTCCAAAGTGTCCCAACAAAAGCAGGAAGTAAGCTCAGGTTGAACCCGTTTTTTTCCCCGCAGAAGGCTTTTCCTTGCCATTTCTGTGAACCTCAAGTAAGGGACCTGTTCACTAATGGAAAGACGGGCTGAACAAAGGGACATAAACTCATAACAGTGGAGAGAACTGACATCACTTGTTTCCTTTGACAGGGGAAGGAACCTCTTGGCCACAGCACACAGTGTTGACCTGCTACATCTTTCCCAGACAGTGGGTCAGAAACCATGTCAATGAGTCATGGGGCCCTCGGTGTCCTGGTTTTCCTCTTATCTCCCCAGACATGCAGGTGTCTGGCCGGGGCTTCACTAAGGATCAGCCAGGTGTTACGATCCTCCGTACATACGTACTCAGACATGGCCAGAGGCTATGAGACCGTCCGTCATCTGCAATCCCTAGCAGAGGCGGTGTGGGCGCTGGGCGGGGTACCCCTCCATAAATCTCCTGGTCCCCCGTGGGCTGTGGAAAGGGAGGGGAGGGGAAGTGTGAAGGGTCCGGAGAGGCACCCACTCCCTTCCTCACAGCTAAATCCGGGGCCTAATTTTGGGAAGGTTTTACAGTGTTTTGAATGCGGGGGTTGCTGACGTGTGGATTTAATTCCATGCTTATGTTCTCTTCTCCATTTTCCAATATCTATGAAATCATCTGCTGCTTTGACCAAAACCATGTCCCCACTCAGTCATTTTATGTGGATGTATTAACTGATACCACAAAAATTACAACTGAGTTGATTGAAAGAGGACATGCCAGTGCAATTTGATGCATGTTGATATTTCTGTTCAACGTGGTGGGGTCTTTTGGTCAGCTGGTACAATTATCTATGCAACAATGGACCTGGAAACTCCTGTATGAGTAAATATGGTACAATATTGGAATCATACAATGATTTATGTTATCCTCTGACACAATGACTCCAAAAAGCTAAGAGTTCTAAGTTTCTAGATGATATAATAACTTCCAGTGAATTTAATATGCTCCTTCCAATACATATTCATGGTCTTATTTTGGGAACATGGTGATTGGTGCATTGCTCTCATTGGAGGCAAAAGAGCTCAGGTGGCAAGTCTAGGTGGTCTTGTGTTCAGTACATGAAAACAACCTTTCGGGTATACAAGTCATCAGCTGCTGCTGTCCATTTGCAAATAGTCTGTCTGGTAGAAAAACAAAACTGTTGGGAAAACATTTATAATTTCTATGCTCACAACTGGCAAAAAATGTGTATGTACAGAAACCAAGACAATGAGAGAAATGTATTTAAATGTATATTTTTGTTATAATACTGAACGTGAGCATAACAAGCCAGATCCCAAAATCATGGTGGAAAACTGAAGTCCTCCTCTGGCCTTGTTTCTGGAGATTTCCACTGCCTCTGCCGCATGAAAATACCTTCCTAAACATGACAGTGTTGGAAAGGAATGAGGTGCCAGATGTGGGGTGTGCACAGATATAGGGAGAATGCAGATATATGGAGAAAGGTACGTGCTGTACACGGCTACTCGCTTTATATCCAGGAGCTCCATTTGTTTTCTACACAAACAGACTGAGGTAAAATGGAAGGAAAAGGTATTGAGAATTTACTGAGAGACAAATGTGAGATTAACAACCCAGGCGCCGCTAGTTAAATGTGTCTGTTAGCCACCAACAACGCCTCAACGAGGTTTTACTGCCAGTATTAACTTTTGAAGGATTCAGCAGCTGTATTAATAATGTAGTCCACTGGGATTCCTCGACTTAAATCTTCTTTACGTCACCTTGCGGGTCTTTAACAGATGCCAGGAGCAACATGACTGGCGGGAGCCTGTCGACACAGCAGGTTATTGGTCATAAAGATGGATCACTGGAACGCATCAGAAGGCCCCGTGAAGTGTTAGCACTGTACATCACATTCATGGACTTCGGCTGAGGAATTCAACTGGACCGCCATCTCATTTAACGGCCGTTCGTTCTTTTATTGACATCATATTTCACGGTGTTCCGTGCATCTTTCTTCAGGAAAGGGGAAAATATGCTTTGAAAGCCCTGCAGTTCCTCTTACAGACAGAGCCCTGTACAAATGAGATCAGACGAACGCCATAATACATCCATATGATTAATGTTTCCTTATCACGGTGGAAGACGTACCTGCCGCTTTCTGCATTTCTAAGGGTGTGTTAAGGACTTCTGATGCTGACTGTGTTTTCATGTTCACAATGCATTCTTAAGGTGGTTACTTTTAAACAGTTCATCGACAGACCACCCAGAGACCATTATGGCTATAAAACATGGGCGGAGAGAGGTCTTTAATGTTTGACCGGGGAAGGTGTCCAATATCCCCTTTTCTTGGACCGCAGAGGCCCACAAAGGCCCAATGTAGAAGGCCAAGGACAATAACGTTATTAGCTGTGGTTATAAGTAATGATGATGATGATAATGAAGAGTTATACTGCTAGGTTGCCTGTCAGCAATGTCCCCTAAAGTTGGGCCACAGAGGCGTCCCCCAAAATAACTGCTATCCTCCTGCAAGGCGACTGTTCCACTGAAGGGGCCCTAGAGGGTATGAAAGGGGCTTTATCTTGGTAAATATGTGAGTAATTTGAGCAATTCGACACCTGTTTGATGCATCCAGGTAGGCCGACCAGCTCCAGGCCCAAGGAGTGGGAGGAGACAGGATAGAGAGACAGGGGGGTGGGCTGGCTTGAAGGATCTCCAAGAAAATATTGCCAAAGCCATCTGCAGAGTCACTCAGCACAGATGAACAGGTGCTGTGTGACACGCGGCAGTATGAAATAGTCCCCATCACTGTAACACACGCCCTCTCCACCTCTCCTATCAGGATGAAATACTCACCCTCTCCAACTCTCCTATCAGGATGAATGAAACACACGCCCCGTGTTCAGACTTCCCTGCCTTACGTTACAATACAATGTTGTTTTCACTGGCACTCTGAACATGAAACCGTTGTAAATGGGCTTTAAGGGCGAGACGGGGATGTACTGTAAATGTTAAGAGATGATGGTTTTGAAGTGTTTTTGCCGGATCGCATAAGCAGAGCCGGCCAAGCAGAGTGAACAGAAACTTTGTTGGCTATAACCTTCACTATCTCCATTTTTGTAAGCCTAAAATAAAACTGTTTACGGTTATATTGTGACTGTTTTGGGTAGATTTTCAAAGGACTCATCCGTGCATGTTTTTTGGGTCAGGATAGACAAAAACAACATTCAGTGGCTATGTTATATTAAGCCTTAACAAAAACTGTTCACGGTTATACAGTATTGCAACTATTTCTGGGTGATTTTTGAAGTGTGCATCTGTGCATGCTTTTTGGGTCAGGATAAACAAAAATGTTGTTGGCTACATACAATATTCAGTATCTACTATATAGTATGCCTAAACTGAAACTGTTTCCAATTATATTGCAACTGTTTCTGGTGGATTTTTGAGGTACGCATCTGTGCATGCTTTTAGAGGTAATGAAACCCAATGGCCAGTAAAAGAGTTGGGGTTTCCACAAGTCTTATCACTTGACGATAAAGTCAATTATCCAGCTATCCATGTAATTCACGAATAAAAGAAAAATGACTGTTTTTTGCAATTAAATGAAGCTTTGGGAGAGAAAAGTTCAGTCTTGCTAGCATTTGCTTAATTCTTATGATTATTCATCGTAAGTTAGTAGATACCAGTAAGCCAATTATTGGCTAATAAGCTGTTAAAACGGCCAGTGGCTAAAACCATAGTCCATAGACGCTATTTTTGGGGGAAGTAAACTTGATGAAGAAACATCAGTCAGTTTAACATGATGCTCAACTGTGTCTAGCAACTGGTGAAACGTGTAGCGCCATCGTCTAGTGGTTAATTAAAGACCAAGCCTCTCACGTGAG
>JACXGJ010016210.1:0-12565 GCA_016801105.1 Esox niger
AATGTGATTGGGTGGAGGTATATGATGGAATGTGATTGGGTGGAGGTATATGATGGAATATGACTGGGTGGAAGTATATGATGGAATGTGATTGGGTGGAGGTATATGATGGAATGTGATTGGGTGGAGGTATATGATGGAATGTGATTGGGTGGAGGTTGTGGTGGAATGTGATTGGGTGGAGGTATATGATGGAATGTGATTGGGTGGAGGTATATGATGGAATGTGATTGGGTGGATGTATATGATGGAATATGACTGGGTGGAAATATCTGATGGAATGTGATTGGGTGGAGGTATATGATGGAATGTGATTGGGTGGAGGTATTTGATGGAATATGACTGGGTGGGGGTTGCGGTGGAATTTGATTTGGTGGAGGTATTTGATGGAATGTGATCAGGTAGAGTTTGAGGTAGAATGTGATTGGGTGGAGGTATATCGTGGAATGTTTTGGGGGGCGGTTGTTTTGGCATGCAATGCGGTTTTAGTGTGGGGGGGTAGTTTTAGTGTCTCATTACAATAAAACTCAACATCTTTCCCTCTCTCTTCTTTATCTCTATGTGTGACTCCCTCTCATGACTCAGGAAGTGCATTCATTCCATCAGTGAACATTCCCTCCTCTCCTTCTCAAGTCAGTCTGAGGTTTTTACTGGAATACCGCAACGGAGCCATCATCAGCCTCTGCTTTATGAATCAATGGAACATGCTGCAAACATTAGACCCGACCCAGTACCATCACATTTATCCATGCATCACAGCTGAGGTCAGACCAGTCACCCAGGGAGGGACGTGGGCTGACGCTGGGAATCCTGAGAAACGTCTGTGTCTGCATGGATAGAAGCAGTGTTCACAACAGATCAATGACCTAGACACGAGTTTACCATTAATCTGTCCAACCACCTGACTAGAGTCACAGAGCACAGAAAACAGATGTAGCATCACTAGCCCTGTTCTCTGGTAACACCAAGGATTAAAACCTTTGGCTCTTTTCTCTAATAAACACTCAGATTAGCGGTCTCCATTCTGAGAGCACAAATGGCTGCTAGGAAAACCCAGGAAACTTAGTAAGTTACAGGGAATTTAACATGAGTACCAGGGCCACTTTATGCTGAGTGGGGAAGGAACTAAAGTGTGTGCGTGTACGTGAGTGTTTTAGCTGCTGTACAGACTCACTCCAAGGTCGATTACTCATCTTTTCATGAGCTGAATCAACAGACAGGCTGCTTCATTTATCTGAGAAAGCGTGGGATTCCAGCAGTCCGCTCTAATTCAAACATTTTCCTCAAATAAGCTCATTGCCCGTATCCCAAATGGCTGCCTCTTCCCTTTACAGTGTAGTACTTTTCACCAGGGCCACAATGCACATACTAAATGTTCCCATTCCGCATGGAATGTCCAGCAACATTCACCTCACCAGAGTAAACTTTTTGTTTATTTTGTTTATTCATTTTTGGCCCACCCCATTTTCGTGATGATCAGTTTGTGATTCTGGCCTTGCCTGATTGCAACAACTCCCAAGTGGGATTGGTAGAGTGCAAGATCAATATTTGTGTCCTCCACCGCCTTTCTGGACAACCCATTCTGCTTTTTATTACACTGCTCGCTCAACCAGAAGGTATGCGCCAAAACATTAACCTGGAAGAGTGCATATTTCCCAGAACACAACCACAATCGTGTCTGAAGACGCCCTAAACATTCATCTTTTATTTAGATATCTTATCCAAACACGGATTTTCATAATGCAGTAGTACTTGATAGAAACTTATATTAATAGTGCAGTAGTACTTGATAGACACTGATATTTGTAGTGAAGTACTACTTAGTGGAGACTGATATTCATAGCTCAGTAGTACTTAGTGGACACTGATATTCATAGCTGAGTAGTACTTGGTGAAGAGTGATATTCATAGCTCAGTAGTACTTGGTGGAGACTGATATTCATAGCTCAGTAGTACTTGGTGGAGACTGATATTCATAGCTCAGTAGTACTTGGTGGAGACTGATATTCATAGCTCAGTAGTACTTGGTGGAGACTGATATTCATAGCTCAGTAGTACTTGGTGGAGACTGATATTCATAGCTTTATGAAGGTAAATGCCACTGACCAAGTATACTAATGCACCTGAAGGAATAGCTGGGTGTCCCAAAAGGAACCCTGTTCTTTATATCAGAAGGGAAACCAGGTGTCATGAATGAACATTTGGAGCTGCATTTCTGTCTCTGCATATTCTCAGGTGAGGGGAGACTTTAGACAGAAACTAAATCAATAGAAATTGCCACAATTGTCAGTTAGGATATTCTTCTTAACCAGCTATACGTTTCAAATCTCTAGATAGTGAGCGTGTTGATAAAAGCAGAGAAAAGTTGATTGAGAAATGTTTACATTGTAACCAGTGTTTCACTGTCCCGCAGAGAGCGGTTCATCGGTTGAGCCAAGGCTCTCTATGACATAGATCTGAAATGACATTCCAACGTTCCACTAAAGACCATATTGTCGAACTCCAAGACAGACAATGGTACCAAATAAAAGCAGGCTGACAAAATCTGATGAGCCCTTTAGATCATTTAAATGTACTGTACTGATAGAAGTCCCCACAACCAACCCAAGGAAAGAGGCTCGCTGGTGTGTGAACTTACTGAAAAAGTCCCCAAAACAATGCTCTGTACTTCATTAGGTAAATCTATAAAGATAAATATTAAAAAAATGTACAAGGAAATATTCTAAAAGCAGCACACAAATCTGTTGTCAAATGAGACGAAACATGATGGTGTAGATTCAATTGGGCCAGCATGTCACACACATATAACATACACACAGCCAATCTCCACTGCTACACTACTGACAATATTTCCACATTCAATTCTAGAACTTTGAAAACCAAGCGAGCACACACTTTTCTCCTCAGCAGCATTATGCTTCCTACTCTGAACACATAATGTCAAATTAGGATTTAATGCTAGTCATGTTAGCCAAATGTTTCTAAAAGCACCACATTGAAAACTCATCTGACTTTCTTTATGAACAAAATAAAAATGTGCGATTAATGTGTTTCTTGAATATTCATCCACACAAACTATACTTTCATCTAAAAGATATCTAGCGTTCTGACATCTACAATATAACAAGCCAGTTCAAAAGCCTTGTAAAGACAATGCAATGACACGGTTCATACACGATGAGAGCACAATGTCACTCAGCTCAGGAAAACCAGCTCTACACAGAAATGCTAAAACACATTCTGAGAAATACAGTGCAATGATTTGCCTTTGGCCTGGTAAAACAATAATCACATCCTTTGACCGTTTTCTTGTGAAACAACAATTGCTAATATAGAAGTGTGCTTTTTATGGCCATAATTTATGACGGCGAGGTACTTATTTTCACTCTGTTTCCTCCTGTACAACAACAAAATATCAGCACATCTTAACAAGATGTAAAGCAGTTCTCCGCTGGCTTTCACTGAGCAAAAACACTTTTACATTGGAAATATCAGATATGCATCCCGGATACAGTTCAAACAAAGCTGACATTTAGGATAAATACATATAATTGTTCATTTTGTTAAACATCACTTTATAAAAAGGAAAATGTCAATGCTATTGTTTTTTAAATGAAAAATGTAAGCCGACTGTTACGTACATCTGATTTTACAGATGTACGTAATATTGAATTAAAACATTTGTTGTTGTTTTTTCTTCAAAGCACGACATTTAGAAGATATAAATGCAGTGTGTATGTATGAATTAATTAGAGTAGATCTGAAGCAGACATATGTAGATAAGGAGCAGCATGGTCCAAAACTTCGGAACTCCTGACAGTCATTTTTGCTCATTCAACTGATGCTAAGGCATTTGAGATACGCCCCAACGCAAGATGCACAGACTATAGGCGATAGGAAACACTAATTATAATGCTAACATTTTATTGATAATTTACAGCAGGGAGTTGAGGCAAGACATGTACTCTGCCAAACAATTTATCCACATATTTATTTGTAAGATTTACTATTAAATATGCTTATAACTTGTGTTAATGAATAAAACAATTTTCCAATAAAATGTTCCTAATAAAGTTGGATTGTATCTATCCAATTACGTTAACAGCTCAATGAATGTCATCTGCTCATAAACTCCAGAGATATGTCCTAATTTGTCCGCCTCAGTCCGTCCATATACAGAACTTGGCACTTTCTCCTAATGATGGCAGTTACATCTGTTGACAATTCATAGAGCCGAAGTCAAAGTGCTCCGTTCTCTGGCTGTTACTCCACATGTATCACTTTATTCTATTCACATGGCTGGGCTGTGTGGCTCAGGGAATTTCGGTTGTGGTGCTCTTTATGGAATTGGCAAGCCTGCGGACCTCTACATCATTGTCTTCCGTGGTTTATTAATGTGGGTGCTATCTACAATAGAATCCAAAACGGCAAACACGGATCTGTCAAAACACACTACAGCCGGATCAAAGAGGAAGAAACACGGCTCTTAAGAAGCCATATGTTGCCAGCTAGAAATTCTACCAATTTCTGGGTCAACGGATGGAAATCTATCCTAAAATAAACTATTACTGAGGGCAAGAAGGAATGACAGTAATTGATACCATATAACAAACAAATCACAGTTATCATAAAGCGAAAATAATACCGTGTGATTGTTTCACTGCTTTCCCAGTAGCCTATTTACATGATACAATGTATAGCAAAGCATGAGATTAACTGACAGAAATTTGATTTGATTTATGCATTATGTGGTACCTATAGAGCGGTGTCAGCGAGCGCGTAGAACCAAAGACAAAACCATACCTTGTTCCGGGGTTAGAGAGAAGCACGCGCGTGTAGCTTTGGCTGTCAGATGGCCTTTCTCTTGAAATCCATAGCGCTCCTCCGGTCCAGCGAGCCGTTTCGGACTCAGACAGTGACTGGGGTTGTTGTTATGTGGACTCCGGCAGGTCTGGGTTGCAAAAACATCGTTCCCGATGCGTCTCGCGCAGAAGTCCGATTTACTGTACATGGAAAGAGTGAAGTCTGAAAACGCAGTGGTTTGGCGGTGACTGACCATTCCGAAGAGTGCTGAGGATTTCTGCATCGGAATTTCGGTGTTCCCAGAGTGCATTCTCTGCGTTCACATGTACCTGTGTTCGGGAGAGAACACGCATCGCTTTTAAAATATTTCAATACTCAAACCATCTTCCGATGTTTTTTACCTATGTATAGCAGTCTTTAGAACTGTCTAATAACACGTGATGATATTAAGAATATGCAATGACAAGAAATCAAGTATTTGTTCTGTGGAGGACACCTACCTTATTAGAGCTGACAAAGCCAAGAATAATATTTGTCATATTATGTAGGCTAGTTTAGGGTCCGACTGCGTGTAGGCCTACTTCAGCATCGTCGGCCAAATGCGGAGAAAAGCGCGCCTTAACCAACAGCATCCTCTCTACTTCCAACCTAAACATGTTAAGACTTTTCTAAAGTATCAATTCTCAGCATCCAAAACATTCCCTTTGACTGACATCTGGTGGATCCACTAACTCTGCAGTATTTGAGGCATTTGCACCAATCAACGCACGTTCCGGGAACAAGGGGAGGATATGCAGATATCGATCGGAGAATCGTGTACGGGTGAGAAAACTGATGGGCAGAGCGGTGAGGATGACTGCACATCATAGACAGGTGCCAAATAAATGTGTAGAAACTGTCGTTTGGAACGTGCTATACTGTTTATTAACTACCGGCATTTTAAAGAGTTTATTAGGAAACTGGGGATTCTAAAGTATAAATGATAGAGAGAAATTAAGGAATATTTTGGCGTACAACAAAAAATTGCTAGACGCATGAGATTGTTCGCTATCTCGATCTACATCATATTTAATATAAATGTTGTAGGTCTGAGATAGTTCTGATATCGTTTTTTTTTAAGAAACAATTTAAAATTATTTAATTAAAAAACAGGGCTGACACGCACACCCCACCCCAAACACATATATTCAGACACACGCACACACACACACACACACACACACACACACAGGAAACTCAAATACGCACACACACACCTACACACGCTGAATGGTTACTCACCACGATGGAAATGGCACCCATTTTAATTTCCCCCTAACTGACTGTAACTGAAGTTTCCTATGTTTTCACTCGCACATTATGCAATATCACAGAAGCGCAGACAACATCTGTACAAGCTATATGTGACCAAATGCAGGCCATTATAATATTAAGTCAAAGATTTGTCGTCACACACTGATGTTGGTGAACTGTTAGCTCAGAGAAGATGCGCGCCTTTTGCTGGTTCAAATACATATTTAGCTTGATTTGGAAAGTAGGTCTGTAGCTTATTTTTAATATTTTTTTTTTTTTACTTTGCAGTTATGATATTTGTATTTGTATTCATTTTCCTTGAAATATATTAATTAATGCAATTGCATAGACTATTTGTATTTGATAAATTATGTACCCTATTTATGGTATGCCATTAAAACATTTTACCACGTGTTATGTCTGTTTAAAACGTATGTGAACTGAGCGTAAACAAAGAACGTACAGGCTTATACTAGACCCTCAGATCCATATTCTTAACAATGCAAATTTAGGAACGTGGTCACTGAAATAAATGGAGGCCTAAATCACAATATAGCCCAGCAGGGATTTCGATGTAATATTCACAGCAGAATTACATGAATAATATATTTTAAAGACCATTCAATATATATTCTAACAGATGTAATGTCATTGGGGGTGCAAGCAGTGACTCTGCAGAACCCTGTTGTAATTTACATCTGCAACTGTTGCTATTGTAGTGGTGGGACTCCTTCAGTGCTTGTTGACCGTAAGATCTGAAAATAGGCCCATGGCTCAGGCTGACATCTAGTGGAGGTTTTAAGGTCTGGTCCTCGCGCACACACGAGCGCGCGCGTTTTCGTTTTTCTAACCTTGTGGGGACCTGGAAACCCTGACCCAGAAATCCATCTTCCCTATTCCCTAAAACTAACCTTTAACCTTACCCCAACCCTGACATTAAACTAAATTACCTTAATGATGTTAAGGTTATTAACCTTAACACCATTAACTAAACCCATATGCCTAAACTCAATCCAACCCAAAACCTAATGGCAAATGACTAATAAACTCCAATTCTCACACTACCCTGAATTATAGATTTTACCCTAAAGCTAATCTAATCTGAACTGTAGGATTTGACTGTCCTGTTGGGACTTTACATCCCTACAACACCAGGATTACACAAATCAATGTAGTTCCTGGAGGGCAACATTTCAGAAATTAAATAGAACTTTTGAAAATATTACTTGATTTACTATATCTGTGAGGACTTTTGAGGAATTTTGGTACTCTCCATTAATGAACTACAAGAACCAACCTCTTTTGTTGCAGGAGATTCACATGTTTATGGCAAATACACTCTGCTAAATTATTCAACACTGAATTAAGATATTGTGCTTAAACAGAAGGATGTAAAGAATGTCAGGCAAAAAATATTACATCGTCGTACATCAATATGAAATTATCGAAATATTCTGTGTAAAACCTTAGAACTTAGATATGGATAGAGGGAAAATCCCCGTACACCCACACATTGATTACATCTTGGGGTTAACAAGTTTCCAAAACTACGATTAGACTCCAGCCTCCAAGCCAAAAAATTATTTAGAAGTTTTGCCAAAAAAAGACCTGTTGTCACCCAACCACAAATATGAGCACAACATTTCATCAGAACCGCCCACGTTGGTCTGATGAGACTAAAACCAATATTTTTAGCAACAAATACGAAAAGTGTATTTGACATAAAATTTGCCATGGACAAGAAAATAATCCAATACCAGGCAATGTCCACATTTAATCATTGCTTTATCTCTCTGTCATTCTCTATGGGTCAATCCAAACTGTTTCGTCTATCCTTCTCTATGATTTTGACTTTGGCCTAGAGTCCACGTGACATCCATGTGGGAGTGTTGTTTTCATTAACGTTCCACATCTCTGCCCATAAAATAATCGTGCGATTGTTATAGCTATTGTAATGGTCGCTGTCCCCCCGAGACAAATATGATAATAATATGGAAATTGTTTATTTATCTATCGACACCATATTATATTTGCGTTGCGTGCATGCAATTCATGCTTCTCGCTCTTCTCAATTGGATTTCACCAAGATTGACAAAGAAACTTCTATTAAACATGGGTCGAAAGTCATTTATGACCCAGAACCCAAAGTTCAAATATGAAGATTGGGGACCGACTTTTATGTCACTGAATTTTATCAAAACCGTAATAGGGTACATTTGGACAAATCTCGGTCAAGAAGCTTTTGTGGGCAACGAAGCTCCCGACTCACCAGTTGTTACATTAGACGGCACGACGACTAGTATCTACAACTATTTGAAAGGTGAGTTTACTGTTTGACTTAGGATGCCTTTGCATGTTTCAACTTATATTTATATACTATATAGCCTATACGAGGCAATTAAAGTGTATTCTGTTCTGTGTGTTAGACAACAGACCACTGGTGTTGAGTTTTGGAAGTTGTACCTGACCCCCGTTCATGTACAAACTTGACGAGTTCAAGCAACTCGTCAATGACTTCAATTATGTGGCAGATTTCCTGGTTGTCTACATCGCTGAGGCGCATTCAACGGGTGAGGTGGCTATAAAGTGGTGAGAAGAACAGGGATGTACTCAGGAAGAGGGATAATTCCCTAAAATGCAATGTATTTGTGTATTTATTGTCTTGTTTAATAAGACCGATAACAGCATAAAGCCGCATCAGTTATACTCTATTGTTGTTTAATATAATTTCTATAATTTCCGATGTTCTCACAATTTAGACATTGATTTTGAATTTCTGCAGATGGTTGGGTTTTTGCCAACAACATTGACATAAAAAAACACCAAAACCTGGGTGATCGCCTAGCAGCAGCACAGATCCTGGTTGAGGAAGACCCCCTGTGCCCCATCGTCGTGGACGAAATGAGCGACGACACAGCTACTAAATATGGTGCTTTTCCCGAGAGGCTGTACGTGTTGCAAGCAGGAAAGGTCATTTATAAGGTAGTTAAGTAGCGGGTTCAGAGTTACGATAACAGTTACTAAATGTGGATGTAGCTAGTTTAAAAACATGACAGTGCAAATGTATCACTTTGCTCCTTAAGCCAAACCGATGGAGTGCATATGAGAGGTGGGCCTAGCAGAAATAAATCTCGGTTTACCTCAGCTTGTCATACAGCCTGGTGTTTAGAGCTTCAGACTAGTAACCATGAGGACAGACAAGGTAAAAAATATGTGGCCTGTTGGATGTTCTGGCAGTCTAAGCTGCTAGCTCTGGTAGCCACAGCAGACCCTATTAACCAGAGGAGATTACAGTGAGTGCACGTATGTTCAGACATTTTCTGTAAGTATTTGTTTGTACTTCTGATCATTCTATGAAGTGGCTTGACAGAACCAGAGTCAGAGATTCAACAGGTCATTCCCTGTTATGAGGTCCAAAACAGAGAGATTGTCGATACCTGTGAGATTTGTACTGAAACAGAAACTAAAGAGACAACCACTTTAGGTATTTACATTTTTATGGATTTCATTTCCAATATTAATTAATCTCTATATTTTTTTGGTGAATGATCAACATTTCCACAGACATCCAGGCAGAGTTCAACACTAGTGTTGCTTTCTTTTCTTTCCTTTTTCTCTGACATTATCAGGTCAATTCATTATCCCTCACTATAATACATTTGTCATTAGGAGAACACAGATGTGTGAAAGATCATTTGGACCGTTACAGACCCACTCTCCTTTCTTTCCCAATGTCTATCTACCAACCACTTTCGTGTACATAGCCCAAAATACCTTAACAATTGAAATAATTTTATCATTATACTACAATCCAGATTCCAAAAAAGGTGATATTATTAAATATTAATAAAAACAGAATCCAATGATGTGCAAATCATTTAAACCCTATATTCAATAGAAAATTGAATATTCAAGATTAACGTGTCACAACATACAAATTGCAAATCATTTAAGGATCTCATCATCTATGGAACCCAATATCATTAAAAGATTTGGAGAATCTGGAGTAATCCCCGTATGTAGGGGACAAGGATGAAAACGAATATCGGACAGCCGTGATCTTCAGCCCTCAGACGGCATTGCATTAAAAACACACTCAGTAGATATCACAGCAAACACTCAGGAACACTTCCAAAACCAATATGTATGAACACAATATGTTGCTGCATCCACAATTGCAAGTTAAATCTACCATGCAAAGAAGAAACCATATATAATTAAGATCCAGAACTGCCAGTGCCTTCTCGGCTTGAGCTCATATAAGATAGACTGAGGCAAAATGGAAAACTATCCTGTGGTCAAACAAATTAAATGCGATATTATTTTTGTGAGTCAAGGGTGCCATGTCCCCCGGCCTAAAGAGGAGGGACCATTCAGCTTGTTATCAGCTCACAGTGCAAAAGGACAACATTCCACTTTTAAAACTGCACCAACTGGCCTCAGTTCCCAAACCTTTACAGAGTATTGTTGATGCAACACAGTGATAAACAGGCCCCTGTCCCAACTTTTATGAAACTGGCATAAAATTCAAATGGGCATGTATTTTTCCAAAACAATAACATTTCTCAGTTTCAGCATTTGATATGTTGTCTTTGTACTATTTTCAATTAAATATAGGGATAAATGATTTGCAGATTATTGCATTCTGTTTATATGAGCATTTTACGCAGTGACCCAACTTTTTGGGGTTGTATGATATTCTATACCCTAGCCAGATCTTTAATCCCAATTGACCCTCTCCCAGTTCGCTGATGTTAGTAAAAAATGTTTCTCAACATGCCTGGTTAAATATCTGGAAAAATGGACAAATAAACCTAACTTCCTCTGTGAGTCATTTGTGACAAGAATGCCTGATAAATTAACTGTACATTTCGTGTGTCGCCTCCTACCAACCATCTTCATCTTCCGAGCTTGTATTTGTTTTTCTCAGGATGGTTCATGCGACATAACCTCATGTCATCCTGCAAAAGCATTCTTGGCTTCCTGTCTTGCACACCCTGACCAAGTAGTGTTTCTGGAATTACAGGAAAGGATGTCAGGAACAGAGCCATTGATTTTGACATTGCTAGTGGGATGTATGATGCAAACTGGAGGCCATTGACACTGAACAGAATGTTGAACTGTCCAGGGTAAACGCCCATGCCACACCGGTCCAATCACCAGTTCTCTCTCTCTGTTGCTAGGGAAAGAAGGGTCCTTATGGCTACAGTCCCAGGGAGGTGCGCTCCTTATTGGAGAAGATAAAGTAGGAGGAGCTACGATGGAACTCCGTAACTGAAACTACTTCCAAAATTCCCAGTTGATGGTCTTTTATTCAATCCCGGGACCAAATTGTTTATGGCTGATTAGGCTTTAGGTTTTCAGACATCCTCATTGTTTCTAAGCATATATACAGATCAAGAAGATCACAGAGAAAGCCTCCAGTCAATGTGAGTGTTTTGATCAAACAAATAATTCAGGTAGGATTTTAATTAACGTACATTTTTTGATTTATAACATTGCAGTAAATGAATTGTACCATATCAAAACATTGAACGGCTGAATGTGAAAAGATGGCTGACATGGCATACCAACTAACCATCTAGAAATCTCTGGGGTGGATATTTTACAGAATATGAAATATCTGTCAATTGTTTCCCCATTTAATGTGTAGTAACTTTGCAGTGAATCTGCTTTCCTGTCTGTGACCATTACCTTGACCATTTGTCAATGAATGCTCAAAAGTTACATTGACATGAAACTGCTTTTTGTATGAAGGTTACAGTGCAAACCTCTGTCCACTGTAATTGGATGAATCAAAAGTAGTTTTTATTGTTACTTAATAAACTTATGAGCATTTAATATTTGTTGTGATGTCGTGGATTTTGGCAAAGAAATCTGTAGTTTTCCCCCTTTGTCTCAGTACTAATGTAGTAGCTTAAAGCTACAGTCCAAGATCGCTAACACAAGAAATTGGATTGGTAACATATAATACAAATGTTCCTGCAGAATGTACTACATAATTTAAGATCTGAAGTATCCATTTATTTGTTACTGGGACATGCTTGCTCAGAAAGTAGCGATGATTGACTAGTGTAGCTAGCCGAAGAGACGTTAGTTTATTGATGTTCCAAATGGCCCATTATTCCCTACATGTTCCCTACAACTATCTCATCTAGCTACGTTACCGTCTCACCAAGTCAGGTACTCCAGTGATTGGCGCTTCTAAACAATTAGATTAGAGCATGCAAGTTCACAATGATCCCAGTGTTCTACACTAAAGAAATATATTATTGTAAAATATAGTTGCAATATTATTGAAAATCTTATTTTTTACTAAACACATTGGTCACCTGTTTCTATTACGGTAGTGAAATATCATTGGTCACCTGTTTCTAATACGGTACTGAAAAATCACTTGTCACCTGTTTCTAATACGGTACTGAAATATCACTGGTCACCTGTTTCTAATACGGTACTGAAATATCAC
>JACXGJ010016211.1:0-12565 GCA_016801105.1 Esox niger
ACTTAAAAAGATGAGAGAGGCCTGTAATTTTCATCATAGGTACACTTCAACTATGAGAGAACAAAATGAGGAAAAAAAACTTATTTTCCACCATAATTTACCAATAAATTCAAAAAAACTCATAAAATTTGATTTTCTGGATTATTTTTTCTCATGTTGTCTCTCATTGTTGAAATGTGCCTGTGATGAAAATTACTTTTTTGCCCCACTGTAAGTACAGTGAGGTGTCTTCTATACAGGTAACAAAATGAGATTAGGAGCACACTCTTAAAGGGAGTGCCCCTAATCTCAGTTATTTACCTGTATAAAAGACACCTGTTCACAGAAGCAGTCAATCAATTAGATTCCAAACTCTTATCATGGGTAAAACCAAAGAGCTGTCCAAGGATATCTGGGACAGGAGTTTAGACCTACACAAGGCTGGAATGGGCTACAAGACCATTGCCAAGCAGCTTGGTAAGAAGGTGACAACAGTTAATGCAATTATTCGCAAATGGAGGAAACACATAATAAATGTAAATCTCTCTCTGTCTGGGGCTCGATGCAAGTCCTTGAGGAGTTGCAATGATCATGAGAATGGTGAGGAATGAGCCCAGAACTACATGGAAGGATCTTGTCAATGATCCCCAGGCAGCTGAGATCATAGTCACCAAGAAAACAACAGATAACAATACACCATGAAGGATTGAAATCCTGTATAGGCCTGTCTGATGTTTGCCAATGAACATCGGCATGATTCATAGAAGAAATGGGTGAAAGTGTTGTGGTCAGATGAGACCAAAAAGGAGCTCTTTGGCAAGTTTGTAAGAGGAGGAATGATGCCTATGACCCCCAGAACACCATCCCCACCGTCAAACATGGAAGGGGAAACATTATGCTTTGGGGGTGTTTTTCTGCTAAGAAAACAGGACAACTTCACTGCATCAAATGGATGACGGATGGGGCCATGTACCCTCGAATCTTGGGTGAGAACCTCCTTCCCTCAGCCAGAGCATTGGGTCGTGGATGGGTATTTCAGCCTGACAATGACACAAAACACACTGCCAAGGCAACAAAGGAGTTGCTCAAGAAGAAGCACATTAAGGTGACTGGAGTGGCCTAGTCAGTCTCCAGACCTTAATCCCATAGAAAATCTGTGGAGGGATCTGAAGGTTAGAGTTGCCAAACTTCAGCCTCAACCATAATGACTTGGAGATGATCTGCAAAGAAGAGTGGGACAAAATCCCTCCTGAGATGTGTGCAAACCTGGTGGCCAACCTCAAGAATCATCTGACCTCTGTGCCACCAAGATTTGCCACCAAGGTTGTGCCACCAAGTACTATGTACTATGTATTCATGTTTTGCAGAGGAGAAATACTTATTTCTCATTAAAATTCTAATCAATTTATAAGAAAATGTATATGCATTTTTCTGGATTTCTTGTTTTTATTCTGTCTCTCACTGTTCAAATAAACCTACCATTAAAATTATAGACTTATCAATTCTTTGTCAGTGGGCAAACATACAAAATCAGCAGGGGATCAAAAAAAATTTCCGTTACTAAGTTAAGCGACCAGACTCTCAAAGCAGTTTGGTTAGGCCCAGAACATAGGATATTCTAGTCATCCCTGAGTCGTTTGGTAATAATTCACTTTCTATTAGACCCAGGAACACGCCATGTATGGTTCGTGTTAAACAACCTACACCTTATGGACGCTTATAAAAACTGATATAGGCACATACACATACGTAAATCCAAGTGACCAGATGGATTGCCTCTAAGTTCCTGTATTGTATTGTGGATTTGACTCTCTACTGAATTAATAGATTATATACACACACACACACACACACACACACACATACACATATACAGCTCTGGAAATATTAAGAGACAACTGCTTATTAACAAGGAAAAGTACTAAAACCACTGCTGTGATCATCAGTATCCTCTGGATGGCAAAAACAGTGCTAGTACTACCTCAAAGGACACAAGGATGGTTTTCCATCAAGGCAGATGAAGGAAAATCCAGGCTTATTTTGATAAGTCTGGCTAATTTAATTGAGAGTTCTGTTCCATTACTGTGACTTATAGGAGTCCCTGCTCAGTAACCAAGGTAACTTATACCGCTAAATCAGGTGTAAACAGATTTAAAAAAGGCCGTTCCATGTCTTCTCGCGTTTACATCACATTTGTGACTTGTATGAATTTACGTGTACCACATTCATTTTCATTAAAGGATCAGTAAGACCTTGTTGGTCAGATACTAATTTTTGTTGTTTTGTCTTTTGAAACATACTGTAAGTGTATTGTGCCTTTTTTTCATTTGGAATTGAACTGTACTTAAGTTTTTTACTTAATGTTCCTTGTGCGAAGGGGGGGAGTATGGAATCTGTGTACTAATGTAATATTCAAATTGTTTTAT
This sequence comes from Esox niger, assembly GCA_016801105.1. Classification (NCBI taxonomy): domain Eukaryota; kingdom Metazoa; phylum Chordata; class Actinopteri; order Esociformes; family Esocidae; genus Esox; species Esox niger. The sequence goes on from JACXGJ010016211.1 coordinate 2,406, forward strand.
GAAGGTATGTATCATTGAGAGTTAAGCAATAAAATTAAAATTAATCATTTAAAAATCCTACAATGTGATTTTCAGGATTTTGTTTTAGATTCCGTCTGTCACAGTTAAAGTGTACCTATGATAAAAATTACAGTCGTCTACATGCTTTGTAAGTAGGAAACCTGCAAAATCAGCAGTGTATCAAATACTTCTTCTCCCCACTGTATAAATTCAATGTATATATCAACTAGTAACCAACTTTACAGTGAGAGCATTTTGGAACGTGCATTGAAAAGGAAAATTCTTCTGCATTATTTTCTCCCTTTATTTGTGTGGGTCCTCTATTATTTAATCACTACATGTAACCGCTAAATTCTTAGTTTAATTCTTGAGCATCAATAATGTTGTTCAGTTTCACTATTGTCACCATCCATGAGCCCATTCTTTAGGTTTTAGTTATTTTTCAATGACACCCATATTTTCCATGTACTTCAGTTCCGTCCCCACATCTTTTCTCAGGGCATCAGTCACTTCTCACTGTGACTTCGGAGTTTATCTGAAAATGATGTACTCCAGTAATACATCCCAGTCCAGTGAAGAGATCCTCATATTCTCTCAGTGTCTAATTCAACTTGATCTTTGATTTCATAAATCCTCTGTAGGAAGCCAGTTCAGTGCCTGATGTTGTTCCAAGTATTGTACGTGCATTTTGCTCTATTACCTGGAAATCCAGCTCAAACAGGTTGTCTTTAAAAAGGTATTTAAGTGTGTTCTGTCCCAATGGCGACATCTGGTGGCCAGAATACGTCACTAGCTTACAGCGTGTGGTTTTCATTGCTTCACTGTGTAGCTTCAATACTTTTATATATCTTATGGATATAACGTTACATTCGGCAACTTTTTCAAGCTTGACTGTAAGGGTTTGGTTGTTCTCAGTAAGCATTTCCATCCACTGCTCCTTCCCAGTTGGCATTTTCTATTTTTCTGCTTCAGCTATGTTACAGTTCTGTCTCTTTTGTTTAATTGTTACAGTGAACATGTCGTTGATGCAGATTGTTCCACTTTGTATTCTGTGTATACTGCTTTAGTTCTCTGTCGTTCTTTCTGTGACACGCTTTACAAGTCTGACCATATGCAGGGCACTTTGGTTGTTCATGGATGTATCCATACCTCATGCATTCTGCTTGTGACTTATTTCTTTGACTGTTCATGTTCTTTTGTTCATTCTCTGTCTTTTTTTATGTATTTTTTTTCATGAAAGCAAGTTTATTTATATAGCACAATTCATACATAGAAGCAATTAATTTAATAATGAAATAAATCAAAAAGAGAAATATAAAATACAGCATAATAATAAAACATAGAATATAAAAATAGATCAAATAAAAGTAATATAAGGCTATAAAAGCTGTCAGTAAAGTTTAAGTGATAAAAACAGACTAAACTGCTAAATTTGTTTTTGCACAGGCCTTTCTGCTTTCTCTTGGAGCGTTTTCAAGCTAACTTTGTCTCACCTCCCTAGCGCAGCAAATGTCTACTGCTCTTGCTAACGTTAAGTCGGACTCTCTTAGCAGATTGCCTCTTACATGATCATGCTACACAATTCTGCCCCTTATCTGCCCCTTAAGTCTCCAAATTCACAATCCTTAGGTTTGTTTTTTAAATCTGTGATATATGCATCAAGTAACTCTGCCTGGCCTTGCAGTCGCGCAAAAACGAATGTCTCTGGTACGTCCGTTTTTTTTCTTTTGAATTGTCCTAAGTGTCTACAGCGCAAAAGTAAACTTGTTGAATAACTTGATAGGTAAGTGACACTCGTTATTTTCTCTGACATCTCAGAGATTCTATATGAGATGCATACAAACTTCTGTATCCACATTCTGACTTGGAGACGGTCTTAGTTTGAAAGCCAACATTTATGGTTAGTTCTCAAGTACAATCAGTAAGAATAATAATCATAGTGCCACACAGTGGCCACTATAGGAAAAGCATTGCTATGCAAAACACTTAATTAGGTACGCCTTGCCAGTACAGGGTTGGACCTCCTTTTCCCTTCAGAACTGCCTTAATTCTTCTTCGTGGCATAGATTCAATTGCAAAGGTGCTCTATCATCTCAGTACAGTGAACTAATCGTCATGTTCAAGAAACCAGGTCAGATTATGTGAGCTTTGTGACATGGGGCATTATCCCGCTAGAAGTACTGTAGCCACGAGAAGAGGGGTATCCTGTGGTCAAAAAGGGATGGACATTGTCAGCAACATTACATGGGTAGGCTGTGGCGTTTAAATTATGCTTAATTGGAAAATATCCCCCACACCATTACACCTCCACCACTGGCCTGAACCGTTGACATAAGACAGGATGGATCCATGCTTTCATGTTATATCAAAGTCGGACCCCAACAAGTCTATATTTAAGTTACTGTTGAGGTTACCAATCTGGCCATTCTCTTCTGACCCTGCCATCAATAAGGCATTTTTGCTCAGAGAACTGCCATTCAATGGATACTTAAAAAAAGCAATGCTCAATATGTGAAGTGAGTCTTCAGCAGTAATTAATACATGAACTTCTTTGATGAAAAGATCATCACCATTAGAAAAGTTGTAGTCCTCAAAATCTCAGTTGTCCTGGGAATGTCCTGAATTTCTGACCTGGTGACCTGGGGACACTGGATTTTTTTCATATTGTATTGCTCAAAACGTTCACTAAATTAATAATGAGTACTAAACCTACAAATTGTCAACAATGCCCAATTCCAACAAAATTATTTAAGGCGACACTTTCTATGCTAGGTCAGCCAATGTTTGGAAATAAAGACTTTTCTGAAAAAATCTAATCTGGATCCAGAAATATTAAACAATTAACCTTGATCCCAAAGGCTCGGTTTTGGCCCATTATTGTTTTCTCTATATATGTTGCCTCCACTGGTGATGTGTTGCATTCAACTGGTGCCGCCCTGTAGTTTAGGAGAGCAAGGTAAGAATACTTTTCTGCCTCCACTGCCTTCTTCAGCAGTTGTTTCACAATCTGCACCCCTTTTTTAGGTAGCCCATTTGACTGCATTTAAAGTTACATGATCAAATCCGTACTCTTATACAAAGACTCCTTGCTACTGTGGTCCATTATCACTCTCAAGTATGACTGGAATGCCATGCCTTGGGATAGTTAAAGTGACTCTATGTTGACTAAGTAGTCCTGTCCTTTGAGTTGAAACAAATCCACGCCCTCCCTCCAAGGATCATTTGATTTGCTATTAGCCCGAAATGGCTCGTTTGGCTGTCTGTACCTGTGTTGATGGTGAATGTCACAGCGTTGTGTTAGTTTCTCAATGTTTCTGTTCGTATATGGCCAAAACAAAAGCGCGTCTTTTGCATTTCTCAATACCTTTGTGTACTAGCTTAGCCATTTGTGATCTCATGGATATAGGAATTATTACTTTGCTAATTTCAAAAGAACTCCGTCAATCACAGACAGTTCGCCTCTGTAGTGCGGAAATGGATTTGGTTCTGTAGCCTTACATCTCCTGGTGAGTGAATCCTCTGTATGATCTCTTGCAGCTTGTTACTCACCTCAGGAGTTGCAGTCAGTTTCCATTATTCCATGGACACAGGCACCTGGGCCTGTATACACTCCAAATTAATCTGAACATCTTGTTCAACATGAACATTGGACATGTATCAATCAAACTTAGCCTGCTGATAGCATCAGCCACTATCAAAGGTTTACTGGGTGTAAACCCAAACGTCACGTGGTATTTCTGCAGACATACCAGATGATGCCTCGCGGCACATCCCCAACTGCCTTTTTTAAAATTGCCATTGACAGTTCATGATCAGTCTTAACTTCATGATAGTGTCCCCTCTCTGCCGTACATATTCATTAATATTCTCGCAACCAAAAACTGAAACCAAGGTCTCTTTTTCTATTTGTGTTTGGTTCTTTTCAGCTGTTGTCCTTGTTCTGGATGCAGAAGCAATGGGAATCCATGCCAGGCAACTACAGCAATACTGCTTCCAGACCATTTTTAGATGCGTCTGTTGACACGTTTGTGTTCATCATAGTATTTCTGCACCAGCTCATGGATCAGACTGTTCTTAATCTCATCCCATTCTCTAGAATGTTCGGGCTTCCACTGCCACAATTGTTGTTTTCCAATAAGCTACACACAGCTTTAGTGTTGACAGGTTAGGCATAAACTTTCCCACGTAACTTTCCTGCTGCTGTCAACATGGTGCCAAGATACGTGGTCTTGATTCCCCCAAAACGTACACTTCCCTGTTCTGTTTCAGCCCCGTCTTCCTTGCCTTTTCTAACACCATGGGTATTCTTTCATTGTGTACTGCTTTTGTTTTTGTATGGAAGGACTCCTAGTCTTCCAAATGGTGGGTATACAACATGTTGAGATTTCCTCATCTTGGACAATTTGGTAGAATCCTGAAGATGCGTGTAGTTTGGAGACGCACTTTCCATTGTACTTGTGATGTCTGACTTCCTTGGTAACTTATAGTCCTGTCTTTTAATCCATTTGCTCGTCTTTTGGATCCATGCAGTCTCGGAACTCTGTTCTGTTTCTCCACTGTCACGGGTGAATTAACTCTTCCGGCTCCTTTATTTTTTCAAATGTCTTTCTCAGAGGCTGTAATTCTGCATGTTGCTTTGCTTTAAGAGCTATGGGCACTTTATGTGCTAGGTGAGTGAGTAGTACAGCATCTTCTTTCAGCAGAATTTTGTACCGGTCTGGTAAGCGACCTATACATTTAAATTTGTTTTTATATAGTTTCTCTTCCATATTTTCAATTCTTATCCTCTGCTGTTTTGCCGCTACACCACTAGGTGTCACTAAGCTACTATTAATGACATTAACAAATTTTTCACATGCTTTTATATCTAGTTGGGACCGAATGTCCCTACTGCGTGATTTTAGATAATTGATCAATCAAAACAACTATGAAGGGCTCAGAATTTGGTGCCCTACGATTTACATGATAATTGTTTTGTATTATTTAAAAAGTAAATTCTTCAGACCCAATGAAACTTTTGTAAGAGACCATCTGCTACAGTGTCAGGGTCAATCATTCAGTATTATAATTTAGGAAATTAATATTATTTTAAACATTTTAATTTCAGAAAAATGTCAATAGCTCAGACCCTATAAAACATCTGTGGAAATGACCAACATGTTATAATGACCAACACAATGATATAGCATTAGGGACATCTGCTCTACCATAAACATCCTTTAGTTTTACAAGTGAAACATGTTGTACCTTATTAAGTTTTATAAACACTTTTCTATCACAAATGGTCAATAGCTCAAAGCGCATAGATCTTTTTTCAAAATAACCAACTGATATCTTCAGGGAAAGTTGCTCTAATATTCAATATCCTTTATTTTAGCAGATTTTCAATTTTGGAAATAGTTAATAGTTTTTAAAGCTCAATATCTCAGACCCAATACAAATTATATCCAAATAACCTACTGAAATAGGTTCAGGGACATCTGTTCTACCATCAACATCCTTTAATTTTACAAATTTTATAAATTTTTTACTCTGGCTGTTGTTCTTTCTTTCTTTTTGTTCATCTCATGATCTGTCTATTTCTCTTTCATTTCTGTCTCCACCTGCCCCCGCCCCATCTTTCTCTACCTTTCCATGCAACCAACTATTGCTGCCTCACCTTAATTCACTTTCACACACCTTCAATACCATCATGTCACAAAGGATCGCTCCATCTTAACATCACTTCCTCTTATCCTTTCCCTGGTTTTAGTAGCTGGAAGTTAAAATGGAGATTGGTAGAAAGAGTGCTTTAGTAGGAGTGTAAGAGATGTTGAATGTACTGGACACCAAATGTAGTGTATGATTTCTCCAACACAGAGGTGATGATACATCAAAAGCTCCTGTTTGCGGAACAGTAAAAGAGCAATACAGCTCTGCTCAAAGATTATACCTTGGAGAAAATGGATGCCCTGTAAGTAATATCCAGATAAAATGGCCACTCTATTACACCATTATGGTACAGACAACGGAACGTTTTCTCCAGTGCTTGTTAGTGGTTATTTTGATGATGTGTTCAGTGTGTTTGTTCTAATGATTTATGTTGCATGATGTTGGGTGTTAAGGTTTAACACTAGCCCTCATTCTGCCTTGACCACTAGACCACAATGAGATCATGAATGAATCTCTGAGAAGCCCTCTGTCAGCTTTCAAGACAGGCGGAGACGAAGCAGGATGCAGAGACGATGGTTGCTCCTTCATATATTTTAATAGCAGGAGCTGACTTGCACTCATCAATAGTGAGACAATAACACACAAAGACAGAGGGAACAGAGGAAACATATATACTGGAGGGGTATTGACTGGATGATGATCAGGTGCGTTAAACAAGACAATACGTGCGATGGATTGATAATGGGCGGTGGTGTTAGAAAGCCGGTCATCGAGCGCTGAGGCCCGCCTCCTGCAGGGGAAGGATGAGCAGCAGATGGCGTAGTTGTCACACCCTCTCTCTTCAGATATTAAGTTGGATTTTTCATCAGGCCTGTTATATATTTCACACCATCCATGCGTTTTTCATTTCAGAAGTTTTGAAGTTGTGAAACTGTTTACTATGCAAATATTCAGAATATCATTAATTTAGTACAAATCATGAATTGTAATATGCCTAGGTAATTTGTCATCATATGTGAATCCATATGTCTCTAATCTGACTGAAATGTGGGGGGGTGTATGAAACAGATGGTTGTGCCTTTTGTGTATTACTAATATGGTAAACACAAGGTATTCTGGGTAAAGAGTGGCTTAAAGATTCACCAACATTTTGTATTGATCATTTTAATATAGAGTATGCAAAGAGACCTAGAGAACCAATGGTCCCGTCCGTGTGGAGGCACTGAGAAAAAAACCTAAATGGTGCTCAGTTCTTATTGAGATGAGCTGTACATAAAATCTGATGCATGAAACTACACTATGTCTTGAACTTATTGTTCATAGCACTATATGTTCGTTAACCATTTCCATCTGGTTTTCAGGGGATGTGTGGTTGAATGATACTGTAAGCTAAGTGCTAAAAACGTGACGCTTCCGGTTTCTAGCAATACCACTAAGCTTCTTAAAATGACTCTGACTAAAGCAGCCGAATTTGGACAATTTGATTTCTTTTTTATTATGTCTTTTAAAAAAATTAATTATCATGGTGTTTTATGTTAAAAAATATGGTGTATGTATAAATGATTAGGGAACTGACATGACCAAACATCAGTAGTCTGGTTCTAGTGATCTCGTCATACTAGTTGCAAAGGCCCCTGCTCTCCCCTTGTTATAATGCATTTTAAGGTACATTTCCAGTTTTAGGGACTAATCATGTATGATTTCAGTTTTAAGACTATTTTAAACAAGGACAATATGTAACTTATAACATCTATTCTAAATGATTGATATAACAAAAACAATTAGGATTTTAATGTAATATATTTAATTTTTTATAAATTTTTTATTACCTTCATTAAATAGGTTAAAGGTAGGTCTCAAAAAACTTTCTTTAGCTTGTGGTATGCATGTACAATAGCAGAATGGTAGCATTTCATTCCATTCCTGTAGTTCAAAATATTTTATTTCTTTCAGATATTGGATATATCTTATTTGGTAGTTGAATGTTTTTAGTTTTTTACTCAGATAAATATTAAAAGAAAGTGTCAAGTTAGCACTTGCCATGCAAACTTGGTGTTGAAATACTGTATTGCTTAGTTTTTTTTTATTTCAAACTAAATTTAGTCAAAGTAACTGCTGTATTTGGTATTTCTGCAATGGGTTAATGTTCTACTTGAGCAATGATGTACGAACACTTCACTGTCTCACTACTTACTGACTGATGCAGTAAGTAAGATAAAAGCTTAATGCTTCCATTCACATTTTGAAATGCCACAGTTGCATTTCCCTTTTTGCTAATACTCATGTGATATTAAAGATCAAACTCACAGATTGTAAAGAAACTAAGAGGCAGTTTACTTGTCTCTAAATGTTCATTCACTGCAGTGACAACTGGGACTTTTGACACGGTTCATAGTCTTTCACCCTTTCCTCTGGTCCCTAGAATTGATATTGTAATAAACTCAATATGACATTTAACACGTAACTGTGTCTAGTGTGCAACCCTGCATGTATGAAACATAGAGAACATAATTGTCTTGTGTAACAACATATAGTATAACTTCGGTCACACCAGGAAATGACTTTAAATAGGAAATATAGAAACAAAAATAGTAACTTTTTGCCTCCTTTTTACACACTCGCATCCCTCACACCTCACTGTGCTGGCTTCCTCTGACCAGTGTCTGTTCTTTTTCTCAGCTCTGCCTCGATGGCCAGCATCTCAGTCGCCTATTTAATGTTGAGGTTGAGATTGGTATTGTGTAGGAACAAGTTAATGAGGCTCCCAACTGAGGATCTGTGAGGCATTTGTTTTCTAGGCAAACTAGAAAAACAAATGTATTTGTCCTCTTGGGCCTCCCAGTCCTCTTTCTATAGTACTCTGCTTACAGCCAGATTGCACTGTTCTAGGTTGTAGTACGAGAACTTCAGTTTATTGGCAATTTCTGTCATGAAATAGCTTTCATTTCTCAGAACAAGTATAGACCGTTGAATTTCAGAAAAAGCTCTTTGTTTCTGGACATTTTTAGCCTGTAATCAAACCCACATTTAATGATACTCCAGATACTCAACTGGACTAAAGGACAGTCATTGCTTCTTGAACCGTTTTCAGCTGAGCTAAAATAATTGCAAAAGGGTTTTCTAATGATCAATTAGCCTTTTAAAATGCTAAACATGCATTATCAAACACAACATGCCACTGGAACACAGGAATGATGGTTGCTAGTAATGGACCTCTCCACGCATATCTTGATATTCCATTAAAATATGCCATGCCCAGCAAAATTTTTCAACATTAACAATGTCTACACATTTTGTTATACATTTTATTTTAATGGGTGAAAAATAGCTTTTCTCTCAAAAACAAGAACATTTCTCAGTGACCCCAAACTTTTGAATGGTAGTAGTGTATAAATTGCATGGATATAAAGAGGTTGTTAAGATGAAATATTTCTCTGGCAAGTTTAAAAACTGGAGGTAAATTACGTCTCATTATTTGGCAAGCGTTGATCATTTATTGCACTTTTATAACCAATGTCATAAAACCACACCTTAATGTCCTATATTTGGTTTACATATTTTGAAATAAACATAAATAAATTCATTATAAAAATAACCCCTCTCTATAACTATAAATTATACACTATTATAGCAGATTAACATTGTACCTATAGGCCTATTTAATAATACCTAAATCTAGAGGATAGTCAGCATCTTTAGACCTAAATAATCAATAACATTTTGCCTGATCACTTCTTCATGCATATGTGTTCCTGAAGAGTGAGGCATCTGAATCTCAAAGCACATGACTCTTTATACAGGCCCTACTTTTGACCAGAGCTGCTCTGAAACATTCTCCAAATGCATGATCTAGTCTACTCCATCTAATAGGTTGGTGGCATTTTGGATGCAGACTGAAACAGCTCAGCACTATTATTTCCATAGGAGCTTCGCTAAAACTATTTATAACAGTATTCCGTGGCAGCAAAAATTTCCTAGTGAATGTATTCATAATTATCAGATTGGAACTCTAAACCAACTCCACCTCACAGTTAAACCGTTATAGCTGTCATTCACTACATTGAACTGTAGAGGCTAAAGTCAGCACTACATTTTCAGAGGTGTCCTATGAGATAGCTAAACTATATCATCAAATTCATAATGATCTTGTTGCTCTGATACACACTCCCATCCAGTGGCCGGAGAGGGTACTGTATGGTTGATAACGAGGGTGTGGGTGTTTCCACAGTACATACACAAGCTTATAGATACGCACGTAGGAACAGCCTACACCCATCATCTTAATATTTGCTATAAGAAAGAGAATATTCTTTGACTTTAATGTTTGGCAGATCCCAATTTTCCAGATTTAAGCAAACCACTCCAATCTGTTGTTAATCTATTGGTCAATCTATTGTTCAGATTCTGAACGATCATTGAAATATTTCTGAAACATGTCAAAATGTTGCCCAACAGAGCCTGAGGAGCCCTTAACGAGAGTTCTGTGCAGGAAAACAGAATGGGGAAGT
>JACXGJ010016212.1:0-12627 GCA_016801105.1 Esox niger
ACACAGAGACTATCCCAGAAAACTATCCCAAATATTGATTTACCTAGATGATTTAATATAAATTTTTATATATGGTATGAAATATATATTATACTTGTAAATACGAGTAATTTTTACAATGTCGTTATTTATGTACGGTGCAATGTGTTAATGGACAATAGGAAAAAAATGGAAAATGCACTTTGGTTTCTAAATATATATATATATATATATATATATATATATATATATATATATATATATATATATATATATATATATATATATTATAAAAATATATAATGATAAAGAATTGCATACAGCAGAAATAGGAGGGTCCTGATTTTGGTGTATAGTTTTCCTATATGAGTCATAACCAGACAAAGAGCTAACACCATTCACACATTCATAATAAAGTATCCATTAAATGTCTCTCTCTTTCTGTGATGCATTTCATCATGTTTCTTGTGAATTGGCATTCGACCAGATGGCTGAAGGCATCTGAACCTGTGGCTATCTGACTTTACACTCATTTACTCCAACAAGGCTATCTTCCCATCACTAATATACATCTATAATCTAACTTCCCATTACTAATGTACACCTAGAATCTAACTTCCCATTACTAATGTACACCGAGAATCTAACTTCCCATTACTAATGTACACCTAGAATCTAACTTCCCATCACTAATGTACATCTAGAATCTAACTTCCCATCACTAATGTACATCTAGAATCTAACTTCCCATCACTAATGTACATCTAGAATCTAACTTCCCATCACTAATGTACATCTAGAATCTAACTTCCCATTACTAATGTACATCTAGAATCTATCTTCCCATCACTAATGTACACCCAGAATCTAACTTCCCATCACTAATGTACACCTAGAATCTAACTTCCCATCACTAATGTACATCTAGAATCTAACTTCCCATCACTAATGTACATCTAGAATCTAACTTCCCATCACTAATGTACATCTAGAATCTAACTTCCCATCACTAATGTACATCTAGAATCTAACTTCCCATCACTAATGTACATCTAGAATCTAACTTCCCATCACTAATGTACACCTAGAATCTAACTTCCCATCACTAATGTACATCTAGAATCTAACTTCCCATCACTAATGTACATCTAGAATCTAACTTCCCATCACTAATGTACACCTAGAATCTAACTTCCCATCACTAATGTACATCTAGAATCTAACTTCCCATCACTAATGTACATCTAGAATCTAACTTCCCATTACTAATGTACATCTATAATCCAGCTTCCCATCACTAAAACTTCAGATAGTCTTTGAAAGATCGTTTAGGGATTTGTTTATGGAGATAACACGCTTGATTCTCCTCTGCATTGTACTGCAGAAGAGGTGGTAATAAAAATGACCTTTTCCTCAAACTTGTTTTTCTGATCCAAAGTTTAGCTGAACGCCTTATCTACTTTGCCTTAATTTGCAAGTAAATGAAAATTAAAGGATGTAAGGGTCAATTTAACCCTCAAGAGGACCCATCTACACTGCTCAAAAAATTAAGGGACCACGTAATCATAACAGTACAACACCAAGTCAATTAACCTTCAGGTAATCAATCTGTCCAGTTAGGAAGCATAAGCAATTGTGAATCAATGTCACCTGTTTTGGTGCAAATGAAGGTGACAATAAGGGCACTAGAGGGCACCAGCAAGACAACCCCCAAAAAAGAGAATGGTTTTGAAGGTGGTGGCCACAAACAATTGGATGACGAAGACATTGGCAGTTGATCAGTCCGCGTTTTTGTCCATACTTGTGTTCTTGTGAACTCATTTGACGTCATCTTTCATGGCCAAAGTACGGTTCCAATCCAAAGAACGCAAATTACCAAGAACGCATAAAATGCCAGGATTTGTGTTATATCCGCCCCTTTTATGAAGGATGCGTGGGTTGGTGACTTGTTCAGCGAGAATGCATCTGATATCCCAGAATTCATTTCAAGATGTCAGGAGAGCAGGTAAAACTCCACAACTGTAAGTTGTTACTTTTCTTATTTCAGGTGAACGGTACCTGTAAATCAGCATCTGAAAAAATTTTGAGATTTGGGCATTGTAGTGGCTGAATATTTGCTTATTTTATCCAAGAAATTGCTCATTTATAAATTTGCTCAGACTTTTCAATCAGCTAACTAACGTTATTCAGTGCAGTGGAGAGGCTAGTTAATGTAAGTAATTACAGAACCGGTAGAGAGGCACTGTTTTTTTTTTAGAATTGCAGTTGATTTTCAAAACAATGTCATAGACAAATGTCATATCATCTGATTATGTCTATAGTCTCCATACAACCTTCTGCTATTCATCACATTCATATTTTATTCAGGGAATACTGAGGTTACAGCCCTTATAGAGCGGTGAGGGGAAAATGAAACCCTCTTCACTGGGAAGAGGAATTAATGAAAACTGGATGGGAATGAGTAGAGATTAAAGATTATAATTTTGGCAAATATTATAGGTTCACTTAAATACAAAAAGTCATCCTAGCCATGATAGTTGAGGAATGAGGTACCTTGTGGCAGCAAGTGGGAAATAGACACCTGCTGCTGCCAGCCAAACCGCATTTTATGCACTCCTTTTCTAGTTTCTTTCACTAGTTCTTACTCAACAGTTTATACAAATAACAAAAATAGAAAATTTAATATGAATGAAATTAATATTTATCAGTTTACATTTCGTTGTCATGTGTCATTTACCCTGTCCTGATGTTACATCTATTTAGTAATTCCCAGGTGTGTCCGCCCCTTTCCCTGATGGTGGGTCCCTCAGCAGTGATCCCCCCTGTCTCCGCCCCTTTCCCTGATGGTGGGTCCCTCAGCAGTGATCCCTCCTGCCTCCGCCCCTTTCCCTGATGGTGGGTCCCTCAGCAGTGATCCTTCCTGCCTCCGCCCCTTTCCCTGATGGTGGGTCCCTCAGCAGTGATCCCTCCTGCCTCCGCCCCTTTCCCTGATGGTGGGTCCCTCAGCAGTGATCCCAGCCTTGCCATCCTCCGTCTCATTCTGGACCTCTGGATCAGATGCCTCCTATAGTGGGGCAAAAAAGTATTTAGTCAGCCACCAATTGTGCAAGTTCTCCCACTTAAAAAGATGAGAGAGGCCTGTAATTTTCATCATATGCACACTTCAACTATGAGAGACAAAATGAGAAAAAAAATACAGAGAATCACATTGTAGGATTTTTAATTCATTTATTGGTAAATTCCTCTGTAAAATAAGTATTTGGTCACCTACAAACAAGCAAGATTTCTGGCTCTCACAGACCTGTATCTTCTTCTTTAAGAGGCTCCTCTGTTCTCCACTCATTACCTGTATTAATGGCACCTGTTTGAACTTGTTACAGTATAAAATACACCTGTCCACAACCTCAAACAGTCACACTTCAAACTCCACTATGGCCAAGACCAAAGAGCTGTCAAAGGACACCAGAAACAAAATTGTAGACCTGCACCAGGCTGGGAAGACTGAATCTGCAATAGGTAAGCAGCTTGGTGTGAAGAAATCAACTGTGGGAGCAATTATAAGAACATGGAAGACATACAAGACCACTGATAATCTCCCTCGAACCGGGGCTCCACACAAGATCTCACCCCGTGGGGTCAAAATGATCCCAAGAACAGTGAGCAAAAATCCCAGAACCACACGGGGGGACCTAGTGAATGACCTGCAGAGAGCTGGGACCAAAGTAACAAAGGCTACCATCAGTAACACACTACGCCGCCAGGGACTCAAATCCTGCAGTGCCAAACGTGTCTCTCTGCTTAAGCCAGTACATGTCCAGGCCCGTCTGAGGTTTGCTAGAGAGCATTTGGATGATCCAGAAGAGGATTGCGAGAATGTCATATGGTCAGATGAAACCAAAATATAACTTTTTGTTAAAACCTCAACTCGTCGTGTTTGGAGGAGAAAGAATGCTGAGTTGCATCCAAAGAACACCATACCTACTGTGAAGCATGGGGGTGGAAACATCATGCTTTGGGGATTTTTTTCTGCAAAGGGACCAGGACAACTGATCCATGTAAAGGAAAGAATGAATGGGGCCATGTATCGTGAGATTTTGAGTAAAAACCTCCTTCCATCAGCAAGGGCATTGAAGATGAAACGTGGCTGGGTCTTTCAGCATGACAATGATCCCAAACACACCGCCCGGGCAACGAAGGAGTGGCTTCATAAAAAGCATTTCAAGGTCCTGGAGTGGCTTAGCCAGTCACCAGATCTCAACTCCATAGAAAATCTTTGGAGGGAGTTGAAAGTCTGTGTTGCCCAGCGACAGCCCCAAAACATCACTGCTCTAGAGGAGATCTGCATGGAGGAATGGGCCAAAATACCAGCAACAGTGTGTGAAATCCTTGTGAAGACTTTGACCTCTGTCATTGCCAACAAAGGGTATATAACAGAGTATTGAGATTAACTTTTGTTATTGACCAAATACTAATTTTCCACCATAATTTACTAATAAATTCATAAAAAATCATACATTGTGATGGGTGGCTGACTAAATACTTTTTTTTGCTTTTCTGTATATATAGTGGATAATAAATTAGTGGATGTATTATATGCAGTGGATGTAATATCTAATCGGTTGTCTTGTATCTTTTTTACCTCTGCTTTTTCCGCTGGCGGCTCGTTAATGTACTTGAGAATTTCACGAGGTACCAGCGGCTAAAACATATGGAAAACGATAGGCAAAATTGTTATAAGGTTACGGACAAGGCAATTCACAAGGGAGCATCATAACACTTTTTAATACGTTTTTAATACGTTTAATTGCATTACGCAGCCTATGAAATTTGTGAAATTACAAACACTCGTTTTGAGTTTGTCTTAAAACTTCATGAAGTACGAGCCTACATCAAACGAAAAGTTTTACACAATACAACAAGTGTATAAAATGTTACGCTGATATAAATGCCTGTGTTTTTCATGCCGCTGCTTAAGCGCCTTGGCCGCGAATAAAGTAAAATAAAAGGTCCAAAACCCACAATTGTGTGCAACATGTTTCAGCGTCGTCAAATGTCCTAATTTTTCAGCAGAGTGGCAGCTGAGATCTTCAGGCATCGTCTTGGTCTGCAACACAACCAGGAGGACTTTGAACAGGGACAGCAACCAGTCAAGCCTGGTACTCCGCAGGTGTGGGACAAGACATCGTGTCCTCCTAAGTTTAAAACGTCAGAAGATGGGGACAATTTTGAAAATGCATTCTTTAGACTTACAAGGATTTATGGGGGGGAAGGAGAACAGACTGCTCCCCCAGCACAGTAATATAGCAGCGTAAGACCTTGGGTCTGAGACAGGGGGGGGGTCCAGTGACACTGCTGCCCGATATTGGACGCCCCCTTCGTCCCTGAATGTGCCTGTGTCCATATACTGCTATCAGGATTCAAATTCACATTTTCTTGAATGATTCCCTGTTGTGAGAAATGGAAGTAGTGCACCAAATTACATTTATTTTTCAGGCCACATAACTAGGCTAGTTCTAAAAAATGATCATAAACTAGAGAATCTCGTCTCGCTGAGCTCTGCGACGTTGCGAGGTAAAGTTAGTTTGATAATTAACACTCGTTTTTTTCTTGTCAATAGTTATAAAGACTAGCATTCCATGACTGTGACATTTTGCTCCATGCCATTGTTGCCATCTGGACGGAGAAGTAGCCCTACTGTAAATTCCAATTTGCTGACTGACGAATCCCAGTTGCAGGTTTTATTATCTGGGGCTTTTATTTTGTTTTGGCATATGGTGGGAACGTCGTCATCGATGCTGCTTGCAATAGTGCTAACATTAATACAATGCTAATAAGCAAATCGTTGTGAACAATAAATTAGCTCGGCAATGTGACAGATGGCATGTTAGACAATTTCCAAAAATAGGTGTTTAGCTACCTAAACATTTTTTAGGTACTGTACCTAGCAAGTTACCTAACGTTGAATGCATCTACTGTGGTCTAGGTAACCTGCTAGCTAAGCTACCGGTAGAGTACTCCACTGAGTGGCGTGCGGCATAGGTAGCTAAAAATGGTACAAGGTGCCAAGGAATTCAAAGACAGTTGATATTTTCAATATTATTGAATCTGACCAGCATTAAGTGTAGCTAACGTACATTCTTAGTTCAATGTAAGAACGTTTGGGGGCGAGAGCAATGATGAGTTCCTTCGAAGAGGTGAGTTCCTAGACAATTCCCAGAGAAGCTGACGTTAGGTAAACAAGCGTTACTCGCGTTTTAGAGTAGACAATGGTTTGTCTTCCACAATCTATCAATGTGTTTCCAGGTTTGGGATTTCGGAGTCTTACTGTAATAACATAGTTAGCAGTGAACGAGGTTGATGGACCTCATGGTATGGAGACTAGAGAGGTAAACCGTGTTGATGTAACCTGAACCATTTGTACTTGCGAGGATGAGTTTCCTGTGACAGCCCTACCTGTGAGGGGTGACAAAGGTACATTTTGACCTGTCTCATCTTGTCTCTTTCCAGGAGGTTCTTGGTGTTTTTGAAATGAATGGAGACATTATTGTCACAGTGCAAGATGAGGAAAAAGAAGAGGATGTTACAGTGAAAGAGGAAGAAGCTTTATCCGTAATTATGGAGGATGACACTACAGTGAAACAGGAGGATGAAAACGAGGATGCAGTTATTAGAGTGAAGGAGGAAATGGAAGAGCCTCCTGTCACAGAGAAAAAAGTTTTACCAGTGAAAGACATGGTTGACGTTTCAGTGCAAGAAGTTGTTTTGGGATTAAAAGTGGAGTGTGAGGCAGGAAACGAAGAGGCGATGGTTGTCATGGTGAAAGAGGAAAAGAAGGATGAAGACCAGATAGGAGATCTGATTACCCCCACTAGTGAGTACTGTCTCTGGTTGGAAATGTGATTTCACCTCATGTTTTGGGAAAATACACAGATCTAGGCAATTAAAATCAACAGGGTCATATGAACATTTGAATATTAGAATGAACATTTGAAAATTAGAATGCTAATTTGTATTGCATTTTCATTATTTTAACAATGACACTACTCTGGGAGAGAGATGCCCACCAGGTGAGTTGACCCTCCTGGGAGAGAGATGCCCACCAGGTGAGTTGACCCTCCTCTGGGAGAGAGATGCCCACCAGGTGAGTTGACCCTCCTCTGGGAGAGGGATGCCCACCAGGTGAGTTGACCCTCCTCTGGGAGAGAGATGCCCACCAGGTAGAGCAGTGGTAGACAGGTGCTCCAACTAACTGAACTACATGAAATTGCTAATGTTAACATGTTGTTTAAGGTTCAATATTAGGTCTCTGTGGTCTGTCCCCAAAGCTTCACAGAGCTTCTGGCCCTCAACCAAGAAACCAGAAGTGTCTCAAAGGACTGCAACCA
Source organism: Esox niger (assembly GCA_016801105.1). Lineage (NCBI taxonomy): Eukaryota > Metazoa > Chordata > Actinopteri > Esociformes > Esocidae > Esox > Esox niger. The sequence continues at coordinate 7,365 of JACXGJ010016212.1, forward strand.
GGAGACCAGCAGCATCTCAAAAAGCCTCAACCAGGAGACCAGCAGTGTGTCCAAGAGCCCCAACCAGGAGACCAGCAGTGTGTCCAAGAGCCCCAACCAGGAGACCAGCAGTGTGTCGTCAAGCCCCCCTGGCTGACAGACCTGCTACAATACAAGTTAGTATTATAAACTGCTGTTAGTCAGTGTTATATTGATGCTTCGTTCATAAAGACTTAATAATAATTGTAAATTAATTTTGTTATTTACCAGCATTAAAGGGCCTTATAAATACTGTAGACACTTGTTTTAATCCCCCCCAAACCACCCTGAATAGTTAAAACTAGCTAAACTTGTAAACATTAGAGGCAGGATTTCACACAGTACCCTTAACTTGTGTCAATTTAGTATAGTCACAACCTCCGCTCAAAAGCCATGACAAAATGGGAGTCCACACGTTGAAAAAAAATCATCAAATAATTTATTAACCACATTACCCAAAAAGAAAAAACAAATGAGGTGTGATAGTATATCAAGAATGTAGTTGACTGATGAGTGGAATGACTGGGTGAAAGTATATAATATTTGAAGAGCAAATACAACAAACAAACAAAGGAGAATCAGAAGTAAAGGATGCTAAACAGGGAGAAGGCACTGTCTCTCCAGGAGAGTCTCAATCAAAAACTCTCCCTTCTCTCCCACTGATGACTGGAAAAGCAGACCTTTTCAACAGCAGCCACAGATGCTCCCGATCAACACTGAACCAACTCCGCCCACCCACCTGCAAGGCTTTCACAGGGCACAGTAAGGCAGACAGAGAGGGCCGTCATACCCCACCCCCTTTAAAACAAGAACCCCACAGGACCTCAAATCCAAAAGAGAAAAAATACCAAATTAACCATGACCAGTGGTTGCAGTGGAGGACTTCGGTTATAATATTACATCTTTATCAGGTTCCTCCTGGCTCAAGCTCTTGATAAAGGCTCTTTTCTATTGTGATTTTAATAACCATTTATTTTGAAAACTCAGAAGGGACTATAATGTTTTGTGACCTATTCAACAACGTTTAGGGGTTTAGACTGACAGACCGATGAGGGTGACTCTCGGTGAGGGTACAGGGTGTGTCAGGAGATCAGGGGTGTATTCATGTAATGCTGCACAACATCTTTTTGTTCTTTTTAAACTGAACATATACAGTACCAGTCAAATGTTTGGACACCTACTGCTTGATGGGTTTTTCTTTAGTTTGACTGTTTTTCACATTGTAAAATAACAGTGCAAACATCAAAATTAGGAAATAACACACATGGACGCAATTACCAAAACAGTGTTAAACAAATCCAAATACATTTCAGATGGTATATTATTCAGTGTAGCCACCTTTTGCCTTGATTCCAGGAGGGTCAGAGTGAAGTGACTCCCAGCACCAGTGAAGGGGAGGCAGGGAGTTCCACACAGGGAGGGGGGACAGACACCCCCACAGTGACACAGGGAAGGGCTCCCTTGTTGCACCCCAAGTTAACCTCAGGTAACCGACTGACATTAACTGAGTTTGAGACCGTGATTTTATTTCTCCAGAGAGGCGCTTTGAATATTTTCGTAACACCGTTAAGTCTTTATTTATGGATGTTATTTTCTGTTGTCTGTGTGCCAGAAATGTCCAAGAAAATAGATTGGTTTGAAAGACGGATGGACAGGTACCGTCACGGCAGAACCACGAGAGACAGACCAAGAGTCATTTACACAGAAGAGAAGGATGACGAACAGGGAGAGGTGTCCCAAGACGACCAATATCTCTGTGAGTCAAACTGTCCAACAATTTTCTTTGTACAGGTGTTGCAGGTTCCTTTGTCGTCCAAACATTACATCATCAAATTACCACTACACATTATTTATGCTGGAGCGTCTTTATGGAAGATTATTAGTGGTGGCTAATGGGCTGTTCCTCGCTCCCCTCATCGCTCCCCCTGCTGGCTGTTCCAGCAGATGCTCTGCCTTTCCTCCGCAGCTGCACCAGCTAACCAAGTAGCCAAACTTATTCCTCCCACTGTTTCAGAATCTCAGTGATAGGATTTCCCAGGTTTTGGAAGGTGATGATTAGTCAGGTTTTACAGGTGAATCGTACCTGTTGCATTTGCATGCCAAATCTTTGAAGATTGTCAATCAGTTTTATGGGAATGTGCATCTAGATAAATGTTAAATAGTAGAAACTGTTGTAAGAAGTAGCATAATTACTGTTTTATTGAATTTAAAGGGACCATTCACCTTAATTTTTTGCCATCTCTGAGCTTGATCCCAAAATAGTTTTCAGATAGTTTGTTTTTTAGTTCTAGAAAGGATTGTTTTTCTGATTTAGCTGACTATACACAACTATAAAAACATGTCCACAGTTTATAAATCGCTTGTAACTCTAGTGACCAACTCTTATTGCAACAGGATTTAACTCCGGGAAATATTCAGTATCCCATGAAATCCATATCTGTTGTAGTGGAGTGAACATTCTGTTTTAATGACCGATTTTTGGATTGAAGAAATAATTACTATATTTTTTCATGGAACAATTTTATGTAAAATAAAGTTTTTTATTCTCTTATTTCTAAATGTAAAATCAAGTGTAACATCAAGCTGAAACAACAAAACCATTTAGCTAATATTTATTCTAGGGCTCTGCTAAGAGAATCGATATGGCAGTCTACCATGACCTACCCCTTGCTGATGCTACTGTATTGATACGACGGCACATGCCTTTACGGTAGTGACACTAACTGCGCATACCTCAACTCAAAACAAACATTCAAGCATGGATGAGAAACTCTATCCACCGTCGGCAAAACGGAAGGCGAAGATATGGGAGCATTTTGGATTTTGGCAAATTCCAGGAAGTTGGGAATTGGACACGAGTCATGCAATATGCATGCTACGCAAAAACAGAGTAAAATACTGCAGCGACAAAACCAAACTGTCTTCACATGACAAGACACCATGCTGACCAGCCGCTAGCAACAGGCGCTACACAGGGTCAACGGGTGTGATCTCAACCAACCTGTCTTCACATGACAAGACACCATGCTGACCAGCCGCTAGCAGCAGGCCCTACACAGGGTCAACGGGTGTGATCTCAACCAACCATGAATGAGGCTTTCAACTCAAAATTCCCCTCAACATCCCAACGGGCTCCAAAGATAACAAAAGCTCTTATGATTTATATGTAAAGACTTGCGCCCGTACAGTGTTGTTGCTAACGAAGGCTTCAGACAACTGTTTAATGAGTGTGAGCCACGCTATGCAATCCCAACTCGCTGCTGTTCCCCAGTATTCTGATGTGAAGCAATCTCTTCTGCAAGCAGAGTGTCCATTACATGTGATGCCTGGATGTCGAGAGTACCCAGTCATACGTAACGTCACATGCCACCCTATTTCTCCAGAATGGGACATGGTCTCACATGTCCTGCAGACCAGAGCCATGTTTGACAGCCACACCGGATCAAATATTGCAGATTTGCTACGGGACATAGTGGATGAATGTGAGCATGATGACAAGGATCCTACGTTAGTGACAGAATGCCTCTAAAATGACAGTTGCGACACAGCTGGTTAAGTTGGTGCACAAGAAATGCTTTGCGCACAATTGGAATTTGGCCGCTCAACATACACTCAAGGCGCCCACTGTTTCCTGTCTCCTGTGAAGAATTCGCATCATCGTGGCTTTTTTTAGGAAAAGCACATTTGCAAGCCACGCACTGAATGAAAAGCAGAAGCAACTTAGTCTCCCAGAGCACAAGCTCATGCCAGATGTAGCTACGGGATGGAAAAACGCCTGTGATATGTTGGAGCGCTTCATAGAGCAGCAGCCCACATTGTGCGCAGCATTACTCTCCATTGAGGTGTGGAACAATGCCAAGGAGTTGTGGACCTTAAATCAAGCGGACAAAGCCTTTGCTGAAGTTGAGGCAAAAGCCCTGAAAGCCGCTAACGGTTGCAACACAGGAAATGTCAGAGGAGAAGACCCCTACGCTGTCTGTTATTGCACCGCTGCATGCCCAGGTGAGCCACGACGCTCATGTCCAAGCAACAGACCCGGCAGATACGAGGGACATTAAAACCGCGGCATCCGAGGATCTTGGGAAGAGATACGTGAGCGACAAACCCTTTCTGTGCTCGGCCTCAGCAGTAGATCCACGCTTTAAATCACTGTCCTTGGAAGAAGAGACGGGACACCTACATCACCATGGTAGCAGAGGCAGTGCAGATATGTCAGGTGAGGGACAATTCTCCTAATGAGAAAACGTATTCATGTTTAGTTTACTACTTGTGTTTTTGTCCCTAAACAAAAAGGAAACTTTCACTTGACCTTGGTATGGCAATAGAACGTATTGATATAACCATACAAATGACTCATCTGGTGTATTTATGAATGTTATGTAGGCGTGGTAATAAAGTATTATTTCTTTCTGATTTCCGAGGAACCAGAACTACATACCAGAACAAGAAATGCTGAAACTGGTTCATCCCCATTCCCTCCCTGAGCATTTTTTTGGAGGGACATTTTCTATTCCTAAAAGACAGGACTCACCTGTCATTACATGTTCAGGCAGTGGATTAAATCAAGAAATACAAAGAGGCAGAGCCATTGGCTCTTTCTGGGGATCCACTCAGTTGGTGGAAGGAGCACCAGGCTGTTTTCCCCTTACTGTCTAACTCTAGCTAGAAATACACTCTGCATCCCAGCTACAAGTGTTGCCGCAGAGAGGCTGTTCTCCACCGCTGGAGAGAGTTACAGCTCAGAGAAGTAACCAACGTATTGCGTCGCGGTCTCTGTATCGCGGTCACTGTATCGCGGTACGTATCGCATCGCGGTCTCTGTATCATATCATGAAGTTGTAGGCAATACGCAGCCTGAATTTATACCAAAGGTACCAAATCAGAAAGGGCTCTCTAAAATAGATAATGTGGAGTTTATGCTTTGACATTTTATTTACTAATTTACAATAAACTAGCATAACCTAACCATTAATAGGTATGCACAATAAAGATGACTCAACACAATAAAGATGACTCAACACAATAAAGATGACTCAACACAATTTGGCCTGACTGAATAATGATGGGTTCTCAGAGGGGTGGAACCTGTACACAGAGCATCCAGTGTTGGAACCTGTACACAGAGCATCCAGTGTTGGAACCTGTACACAGAGCATCCAGTGTTGGAACCTGTACACAGAGCATCCAGTGTTGGAACCTGTACACAGAGCATCCAGTGTTGGAACCTGTACACAGAGCATCCAGT
>JACXGJ010016213.1:0-12561 GCA_016801105.1 Esox niger
CCATTAGAAGACATGGTGGAACAGAGGAACATAGAGACCAGACTAACAGCCATTAGAAGACATGGTGGAACAGAGGAACATTGAGACCAGACTAACAGCCATTAGAAGACATGGTGGAACAGAGGAACATAGAGACCAGACTAACAGACATTAGAAGACATGGTGGAACAGAGGAACATAGAGACCAGACTAACATCCATTAGAAGACATGTTGGTTGACAATGAGGTGCTAGGTGTCACTAAGGCCGAACTGCAGTTTTTCGAGAACAAATTGGTGGAACTGGAGAAAAAAGATCAGTAATACAATTAAGTATTAAAATGACAGATCAATGAGGCATGAAGCGGTGTAAGTTCCATACAGTTCTTCCATAGCAAAGCTAGGTTGCACCATAGAATAAAATGTAATAGAATTCCCTTTTGCACCGAGTGGCCTTTAAATATCCAATTCTGATACAGTTTTAACCAATGATTACCCAGTCGTCCTCACACACTTTCACCCACCAGTCACCTAGTGAGGAGCGTTACAACTTTGACTAGCTGAGAGGCGTCAAGAGGTTCCTACCTGTATTTGACCATTGGACTTCGACAGTTTGGGTTATCGACAGCGCTAGCTTGCAGGTTAATTGTCCCGATGGAATACTGCTTATAAGGGCAAACCTCAACAATCCCACAGTCTGGACACCAGTATTTGACAGCGATGTTTGTATTTGACCAAGGCCTGGTTTCGAAGGTAAAGTTTGGCAGAAACAAACATGGTGCCTGGGAAAAGTGCCCGCGAGGTGTTGCTGACTCATAGGGTTAGTTTTAACCGACTCCGCCCATTCTTCGCCATCAGCCAATCAAAGGAAAATACCAGATATTACACTACCTTAAGCTAAGTTCTTCCCTGGTTAGTGATCTGGAGGCAGCAGGCACACAGCAGGTAAAACAAAGCAGTTACCAAAAACCTGCTAGTCTGAATCCTCAGCTGGAAATGCATTAAAGACGAATGCATTACAATAATTAATATGTAATTAACATAAACATCGGCTATATTACTGTAACTATTATTTCGTAACCTATTTTCAACACCACAAACAAGAAGCCATGTCAACATTCAAAAACAAATGTCAGAATCAATTCGCTTTTGTTTCGGAACTGTGTTGAAATGGAATTGTCTCAAACCCTGGATATAATTCTGTCACTGGGTTGTATTGCCATCTGCTGGTCCACTGTGTTATTACAGGAATCAGGGAATTGGGCTGCTGGAGAGGTCACATTAAGCAGTTTTTACACAGGCAGCCTAGCTCAAACACCCCTGATTGGTGTTTAGACACATCTGGTCTTTTCCGATACATTTTATCAGCGCTAATCAGATATGACGAAATAGTAATTATAGTTTCCGAATTGAGCTGCCTGTGAAAAAGCAACCTAGGCCCAAAATGTTTTACTCAGGTAATTAAAGGTAATGAAATTGAAATTTCAAAGGTAATTAAACTGAAATTACTTGATAGATTCATAAAAAAAAGCCCTGACCGGTTAAGGCATGGACTCCACCAGACCTCTGAAGGTGTGCTGTGGTATCTGGCACCAAGACGTTAGCAGCAGATCCTTTAGGTCCTGTAAATGGTGAGGTGGGGCCTCCTTGGATCAGACCCGTTTGTCCAGAATGTCCCACAGATGCTCAATTGGATTGAGATCTGCGGAATTTGGAGGCCAAGTCAACACCTTGAACTCGTTGTGTTCCTCAAACCATTCCCGAACCATGTTTGCTTTGTGGCAGGGCTCATTATCCTGCTGAAAGAGGCCAATGCCATCAGGGAATACCGTTGCCATGAAAGGGTGCACATGTTCTGTAAAAGTGCTCAGGTAGGTGGTACATGTCAAACTAACATCCACATGAATTGCCGGACCCAAGGGTTCCCAGCAGAACATTGCCCAAACCATCCATCCCATAGTGCATCCTGGTGCCATGTGTTCTCCAGGTAAGCGGCGCACACGCACACGGCCATCCATGTGCTGTAAAAGGAAATGTGATTCTTCAGACCAGGCTACCTTCTTCCATTGCTCCGTGGTCCAGTTCTGATGCTCAAATGCCCATTGCAGGTGCTTTCAGCAGTGGTACAGGAGTCAGCATGGGCACTGTTGTGGCAATTTCTTAACTAATGTATTTTGGAGACATGTTTGCTTGTCTATTACATGGTATGTAACTCTGGTCTTTGGTTGTGACATGCATCTGTATTATTTCAGAGAATCATTAGGTTCTCTGACCAACTGCTCAACTGCCTAAACCATTAAGGCTATCTGTCCTTGGTTCCTTAGGAATGTGAGTGTTGGGGGACGGTAGGGGCAGTTGGCCCTTTAGGTAAACACAACAGTGAACATTTATGGCAGGAAGGATAAGATGGGGGGACAACCCTCCCACCTGTGTGACCTAAGATTGATGGGTGGCATCTTGCCGCACCCCTTTTAACTATAATAAATATGAGTTGTACATGTAATTTACTTTAGAGACTCCTCGAATGATTATTTGGTAAGCATTTGACGCGTCTCTCTATTTGCAAATACACTACCAATTGTATCAAGAGAATTTTGTCTCTGTCTTACTCCTTTGAGTGTCTATCGATGGAATTTCCATCACAGCACCCTGACTGATCTGTGGCTACGCAGCTTCGCAGCCCCATAAGCAACAAACTGTGGTATACTGTATGTTCTGACACCTTTCTATCAGTACCAGCATTAACTTTTCAACAATATGAGCTACAGTAGCTCATCTGTTGGATCAGACCTCACAGACCAGCCTTCACTCCCCACGGTTAGCAGTGAGTCTTGGTCACCCATTCATCACTTTTCCTTCCTTGGACCAGTTTTGACAGGTACTGACCACTGCAGACCAGGAACAGCCCACAAGGCCTGCAGTTTTGGAGACGCTCTGACGCAGTCGTCTAGCCATCACAATTTGGCCCTTGTCAAATTCATTCAGATCCTTATTCCTGCCCATTTTTCCTGCTTGTAACACATCAACTTTGAGGACAGAATGTTCTCTTGCTGCCTAATAGATCCCACCCCACTGACAGGTGTCAGGTGTAAGATTATCAGTGTTATTCACTTCACCTGTCAGTGGTCATAATGTTATGGCTGATCGATGTATCACTGTTATTCACATCTCCTGTCGGTGGTCATAATATTATGTCTGATCGATTTATCAGTGTTATTCACTTCTCCTGTCAGTGGTCATAATGTTATGGCTGATCGATGTATCAGTGTTATTCACTACACCTGTCAGTGGTCATAATGTTATGGCTGATCGATGTATCAGTGTTATTCACTACACCTGTCAGTGGTCATAATGTTATGGCTGATGGGTGTATCAGTGTTATTCACTTCACCTGTCAGTGGTCATAATGTTATGGCTGATGGGTGTATCAGTGTTATTCACTTCACCTGTCAGTGGTCATAATGTTATGGCTGATGGGTGTATCAGTGTTATTCACTACACCGGTCAGTGGTCATAATGTTATGGCTCACAGTAATCCAGTTTACCCAGTACTTGCATTGTGTACTGAATGCTTAAATATTTTTTTCTTTTTTACATTTGTCAACAAAATGTATACCTTGATAGCAACGTTCTGAACTTTTATTGAAGAGCTCCAATTGTACAATACATTTTGGGCCAAGTCAGTAAAACATCGCTATTCGCTCCAGGCAACATTCCTTAGAAAGTATCCACATTGGAAATGGCTATCTATGGCAATTTTAAGTTTAGAGTTAAACTTAGAATTGGGTTTAGTTTACGGTTCACATTAGGGGTTAGGATTTCATTTTTAGGCTTAGAGTCAGGCTTAGGTTCATGGGATCATTCTTCTTGTCCCCACAAGGATAGATAAACAAATGTCTGCAGGTGGGTGTTTGTGCATTTTCCTGCATAACCAAGTTAATAATGAATGCATAATGTGTGAAGGTGAAAAACAAATTTAAAAAATCATACAAATAACAAACATAGACATTTGAATAATGTCTTTATTTCAATATTTTACTTCATAAGGAGATTTATTTTCATACGAAGTTATGTCTCATAACAAAATGTGTTATTTAAAACAGGTAAGTCCTTTGACAATGATCAAATACACCAGAATCATCTCCATGGTAACAATCACAACATATAAAAGTAGAGAGGGTCCTGGCTGAAGGTTCCACTTTATAGCTAAATGCTGAAAAAAATCTAAGTTCTGTGCATTTACTCCTGAGATGCAAACAGAGGCCAAGAGAAGAGTCACTCGAGATGTTGCACCAGTTTAAGCGTTGAACTTTTGTTGGTAATACAGCTAAATCTCTCTGTATTTATGGGAGTTATTCCACAAAGTTTGCATTTTACTCTCTATAGTTATCAGTGGGCAAATAAATAAAAAAGCCTGCAGGCTTAAGTGGTGCAAGATCCAAAGTAATCCGACCCAGAACTGTAGGAGAGACATTACGCTTAGCCATGACCGTGGAAGACAACTGCAAAACGCGCCGTGGTCCGTAGAATTTAGTTATTGGGCATGTTCATCTCGCCGCTCTGTCGGCCTCCACCGTGCATCTTACTGCCCACCACAGGTATGGATACTCTGAACGGTGGTGGACGAGCGGCTGATTAACAACCATAGACAATAACTAAATGCATCCGGGAACAGGACAGTAAACAGTGTTTCTCTGGATATATTCAGCGCACAACAGCGGACAGTTACAGGCAATGACACACTTGTTTAGCGAGAGAAAACTTTGGTGATGCATGAGAACCTGAACACTTTGTATACGTATATTGCTCTGAAATTAGCCTTAATGTTCTATTTTACAATATTGACCAGCGGCACAACCATTTTGACAAAAACATACAAAACATACACCCACTCTCAAATAGAGGAACCTGACAAATAATTTGTGCGAGCAAGATAAGTAAGACTGCCACCAATGCACATATCAACCGGACATCTCTGCAGGCCAGCTATTATCATCACACTACCATCAACACCGTCCAGAACCCTGCTTTATGTACAAAACAACAAACTAGGAAATAAGCAGTGAGCACTTTCCCAGGCTCGTCACTGTTGCCCACAGTATGGAAGGACCAATCCAAATGTCAGATGGTCCCTTTGGCTTCCGCCCCCCTAAACAAAGGTCAAGGTCAGTGTCACTTGTCTCAGCTCTGCTTGGGGTTGAGACTGCGGATGAAGTTGAACAAGTGTCGGTCTAGTTTCGGGCTGATCATCGGTTTGTCCTCCAAGTCAGTCTGTCTTCTATCTCACCGTAACCAAGCTAACCCCTCCTCCCTCCTTTCACAGTTAAGTTCTGTATGTAACATGATTGGTGACATCAATGACCTCCATCAATGACATCAACTTCCTCTGCTCACTCAAAATCTGTGACATCACTTCCTTGGCTAAATTAGGCTTACAGTCCAGAGCTGAGTCATCGTACGTCCTAAAAGCAGTGTACTCCACTCTAGCTCGTGACCGCCGGCGTAACGTTATGCGTGGGGTGAAAGCCGAACAACGGTACAATGGAGGCCAGAACATTTCACCAGTCAGCCTTTTCAGAAAGGGAAGCCGAGAAAGGAAGCCATTCTGGGGACACATTAGTGACCATTACAAGCAACGATTGCCAGTGTCAAAGGCATTGTCTGTGGTCATAGTTCCGGGTTCCGTCTGTGGTCATAGTTCCAGGTTCCGTCTGTGGTCATAGTTCCGGGTTCTGTCTGTAGACCTAGTTCCGGGTTCCGTTGGTAGACCTAGTTCCGGGTTCTGTCTGTAGACCTAGTTCCGGGTTCCGTTGGTAGACCTAGTTCCGGGTTCTGTCTGTGGTCATAGTTCCGGATTCCGTCTCTAGACCTAGTTCCGGGTTCTGTCTGTCGTCATAGTTCTGGGTTCCGTCTGTGGACCTAGCTCCGGGTTCCGTCTGTGGTCATAGTTCCGGGTTCCGTCTGTGGTCATAGTTCCGGGTTCAGTCTGTTGTCATAGTTCCGGGTTCCGTCTGTGGTCATAGTTCCGGGTTCCGTCTGTGGTCATAGTTCCGGGTCTTAGTGCCCGTTGGTTTCTGGAACTGAAGCAGGGGTGGATGGGGTGGAGGAACGAGAGGCGACTGTTCCCTTGTCTCCCCCAGGGCTGACGGCGGACGATGTGCTCTCTGGGGACTTGGCGCCCACGGCGGCGGTGGCCGCGGCGGCCTTGGCTGCCGTGACGGCCTTTGGCTGGGCTTGCAGGCCAGGGCTGCAGATGAGGTGGTGGCGCTCCCAGTCCTTGTGCTGGCAGAAGGATCCGCAGTAACGGGCTGCGTTGCAGCCACTGCACGTCTCACTGGCCTTGCGCCCGCAGTTCCAGCAACACTAGAGAAGGGGGAGGGGTTAGCACAGACAGAAATGTTTCAACAGCACTGGGGAGGGGGAGGGGTTAGCACAGACTAAATGTTCCAACAGCACTGGGGAGGGGGAGGGGTTAGCACAGACAAATGTTTCAACAGCACTGGGGAGGGGGAGGGGTTAGCACAGACTGAAACGTTCCAACAGCACTGGGGAGGGGGAGGGGTTAGTACAGACTGAGCACGGCCACGTCAACACAATGCTATAGCTGTGAACGTCTGGGAGACTACGGGCACGACGAGATGTAGGAGGAGTGTGTGTTTACTAACTAGACACCACAGGTTGTGTGTGTGTGTGTGTGTGTGTGTGTGTGTGTGTGTGTGTGTGTGTGTGTATTCAGGCTCATGCAGGCCAGTTGCTGTATTATTAAACGTATTATCCATTATACTCCCACATTCTATGGCAGCCATCTTAGCTCCTGACTAACACTATCCAGGGGATATATGAACATCGCTACGCACCTAAAAGGTACAAAGGTGCAGAATCAGAACAACGTAATGAAGTGGGCCTAGCTGGTCCGGGAAAGCATAACCCTCACCTCGCTGGAATCCTCCTGCTCGTTGATCACCTGAATGGCGTCCTCCGTGGCCTTCCTCTTGGCCTCAGCCAGTGTCTTCTCCATCTTGGCCCGCTCCGCCGCGATCATCTCAAAAGCCTTGTGCTCCGCCTCGGCCACGGCCTTCTGAACCTCGTCCATCGCCTGCCGCTTCACCTCGTTCACTGCTTCCTCTGTGGAGTCGGGGGAGGTCAGAGTTCAGGTCGAGGGAATCGTGGGTGCTAGGTGTCGACCTTCTTAAAGGAAGTATTACGTTAGGTGAGGACTTACCGGCTTTTCTCCAGATCTCGTCCGGCACAAACCCTGAGCCCGGCCTCGATGCTAAATCTCTCTGGGATTCTGTGGCAAAGAAAGACGAGGGAGAAACAGAGAAGGATAGAAATACAGTTAGCACCTGGCAGAAAACGGAACTGAATAACTGGGCCAACTTGGAGAGTACATTGGCCGTGACAGAGGAGACGACAACCAAGCTGTGGCTAGATTCTGTTCCCTGTCCTTTCTTTTTCCCGTTCTCTCCCTCTCCCTCACTCCATCATCCCTCTGTTCTGTCCCCCCTTGCTCGGCATACCCCCTCTCCATCCAGATCGGCGGCCAAACTCCGCGGAACGCTTGGACTGTGTACCCCGCATCCAGGCCCCTCTGTCGGGCACACAGATGGCGCTCCGGCCGGGCGGCGGGCAGCCAACAACGGGTCTTGCAGAAAGGCAGGCTGGCACTGCCAGGGCCTTCTGTGGCCGATCTGGATGGGGGCAGTGCCGGCACCTGTCTGGAGGCCACAGAGCAGCGTGGGCCCAGAAGAAACCAGCGGACCAGCACAGAGAGACCAACACTGCCAAGCGAGTATAAGTCCTCGTAAAAAATGGCACCCTAAGCCCTACCAAGTGCGCTACTGCTGACCAGAGCTTGACGACGCCGTGTTAAAAATAGTGTACTGTGAAAGGAACGGGTGTAGTTCCGCCCGCGGACACCAGGGGGCAGTGGGTCTGTATGGGGACTGCGTGGGAGCTGAGACACTTGGTTGGTTCAGCAGCTCATCGTTAAAGACACTGCTAGTCATTTTCCCTGGATGGACACGAGGGGAATCTCACGTGACACCGTGCACATCTTAACGCATCCACATCACGCATTCATCAGTGTTTTTTTAGGCCCGAGACTCATACCTCCAGTTACGTACAGCAACAGAACCAAACAAGACACGGCATGTAATAAGAGCTGCTGGGGGCATAGAGACAGAGGACCACGTACCACCGGTGAGTCCCTCGGCCGTGTGGGGGCTGTGGGTCTTTGAGAAGGGGGCTGGCACCGTGGCCGGGCCTCCTTTGCGGGGGTCCTCCTGCTCGCTCGAGCGCCGCCGCCAGTAGTTGAGCTCCTCGCGGTCCGACTCCTGACAGCGCCGCAGCACGGCCACCGAGCGCCGCGTCTTCTCCACCATGTCCACGATGCAGTTCAACACCTGCTGGGGAGAACCGGGGGTTAAAGGGCCAGCAAGTACAACGGCCACCATCACCACTTCACAGGTAAATGATCAATCACAAAACCGAGGCCTGCCACTCTGAGACGTGTTGCGAGGGACGGCAGATAACCTAGTGGTTGGAGCGTTGGTTGTTGGTTCGAATCTCCACAACAGAAATGTCGTTGTGAGCAAGGCGGTTAACCCTTACGGCCCCTCCACGTTCACGTTCACGGCATCATCTCATTGTGTAACTCCCCGCGGGGCCTGACTCAGGCAGCGGATAGCTTCAACGCCACCGTACCGGACAGGACCCCCAACCGGACGGCACCCGCCAAGCACAGGGAAGTGCCACAGGACTGGCCGGCGACAGCACATGCACTTACGTGATCCAGATGTCTCCACTCGTCGGCCCACTCTCTGTCCGTTAGCCGGTGGTCCACTGGGTCCTCGCGGTAGCCCCCATTCGTGCCTGATGAAAAACATGAGATGAATGAAATGTTAGAGAGGTGGGAGAGAGGTGTCTGAAAACGTGTCCAATCATTCCCCAGTGAAACAGTGGACACTTATTTGGTCTTATACGAGCGGTTCTGTCTCGCTCCCCTTTCTAACGCACCAAAGGGTTGTTTCCTGAGAAGAGAGAAAATAAACACCGACTGACATGACCGAAAAGAAAGAACAAGAGCTATTCCCTACTCAGGGCTGGGGCGAAAATGGACACTAATGGATGTAAAAACAAGGCAAGTAGAAAAGAGAATGAGAGAGTGAAAGATGCGAAGAGAGAGAGGGGCGGCCTTTTGATGAAAGCCAGAGTCGGGGCCCAGCCATGGCATGCGGCAGCACTGGGACGCCCCCACATCTGGAGGTCAGCTGTCAGCGTGAAACCACCAGCACCACCCCCTCCTGGAGCACACAGGGCTGGCTGACTGCTGGGGGGGGAGTGGGCCTCTCTGCCCCTGGTTTGGAGCTAGCAGCATTCCAGCAGGGAGCCACTCAGGCTGAGTGGAATAGGCCCACTTCTAAACATTGCCATGCCCTGGCTAAGTGGAGCTGACACCAGCACTGGTTATGGAGGAGCCGCAGGGAGGGGCTTTACTCACACATGTCCGCACGCACGCACGCACACACACACACACATCATTACTTCAATATCCTAACCTTTATGCCTGATGTCATCTAAAGAAAACAAGCATACATCCATACAATTCTACACGCGTAACCGTAGTGAGGACCGGCTCGATGTCCTCTCTACTCAGCACCGTAGCATTGTAGCGAGAACCGAAAACGGGATCGCGCACGCGCACGCATAAACACTCAACCTCTCTACCCTCAATCCACACTGCTGTTTCTCATCAGTGCTACCCAGTTCAAAGCTCTCTCTCTCAAACACCACATCTCCCCTGCTTTCAGGGTGTGTGTGTGTGTGTGTGTGTGTGTGTGTGTGTGCGTCTGTCTGTGTTTATATCTGTGTGTATGTGTTGGTGTCTACTTTGTTGTACTGTAGCTCTGCGCCCCATCTGGCCGATGACATTAAACAGGGACCAGATGGCAGGCAGACCTACAACAAACTAGATACAACACCGTCTACCAATGAGATGAAGGTACCTCTACTTTCTGGTTAGCGAGACACATTGCCTAAGCATGTGGGGCCCGCGGATCTACGCTGTTCTGAGAGCTTCGCTGCCCTTAGCTGTCCATGTCCACACACACACACAGACCAGCCCTTAGTTGCAGCCCTTGTATAGATATGAGTCGAGGCTGTGCTTGTGCGTGAGCGGGAGCGCTGTTAAAAACGTCGCTGGGTAATAAGCACGCTGGAAAACCACCCTGGGTTCACTCCGTGAGTCTACATAACGGTGGCCGACTTCGGATGGGAGACCCGCCTCGGCAACGTCCGCTGAGCTTTCAAACGGCGACGAGTGACGCGGGTCAAAGTGCCGAGTCGTCTGGCGCATTTAACGAGCATCTATATACTGTGCAGGTTTCATATGAATGGGGAACAAAGCTGACTATGACTTTCTACAGGAATCCATGGTTAGTACAGCATCTGGGCAGTGCCTGTTCTAACATCTTCATGTGCCTGTTTTATGACGGCCACTAGCTACTAGCAACGAAAGAATAAACCCGTAGGAGTTTGATGACACATCTGTTAGCCTCTCCGCACACGCTGGCGTGTGTCATTGTATGAGAATGTATAACCTGGTAGCTAGCTCCAACATCCCGCGACTTTACTCTCTGCACAGTATACATACATGTAATCTAGTATATTATACTTGTGTCTATTGTCTTTACTCGCCAGTTACTACACACATACATACATATACACACACACACACACACACGTCTGAACATTTGACTTGTATTTGTCCTGTATGTGTGTATACCTGGTAACCTGGGCCGGTCCTTCAGCTCACGGAGCTCCAGTATCCGGTGGCTGGTCTCCCGATGGAGGAGGTGGGAAGAGCTGATGTCCTCCAGGGCGTAGTGCTGCAGGGGGGGCGGCGTGGGGTGGAGCTGGGAGCTGAGGGGCAGCGGGTGGGCGTGGGCCGGGCTGTGTCGGGGCGCCGGGCTGATGGTGCAGATACGCTTGGCCGGGGGCTCCAAGGGGGCGGGGGGACGCTCCTGGAAGCCGTTTTCTTTGCCCCTGTGGGAGAGGAGGGCCGAGAGGAGGGGGGAGTGAGGGCCGGAACGTGCGTTGTCATTGGCGAACGCCACCTGACTGGGTGTCTAATCAAACCCACCTGTTGGGACTGGGTCTCTTGACCGCCGCCTCCCTGTCTCTCTCCCCCGGCTCCATCAGCAGCTCAGAGGAGTCTGGCGAGGAGGCCAGAGTGGTGCTGAGGAGGAGGTGCTCGTGCTGGGACAGGTACTGGGCGGGGGTCTGCTTGGCTGCCCGAGCACAGTGGAGCAGCTCCCTCTGTAACAGAGGCAGGTTGGCCTGGGAGACAGGAGAGGAGGAGGTTCATTTAAACAGTCTTCCACGTACACACGGCTGAAAGACATCGACAGACGGAGGAGACAAAACGACAGAGTGAGATGGAGACAGAGAAATAAAGAGAAAGATAGATAGACAGATTGATAGAGAGCTACATAGATATAGTGAAACGTAAGCAACAGCAAAAGTCAGAGAGACACCATGTACAGCAGGTTCTCTTGCAACATGGGTGTCATGGCAACGAAAAAACACGGGTGTCAAGGAAACGCCACAGAGCCTCCATGGAGACAGCTGGCAGAGGTTTATACGTCTGCTGCACTGGACCTGGTTTCAGTACAACAACCAAATTCCGATTAAATCCCATATCCTAATGTCACTTTATGTTGAAACGGGTACCCAGAGAAATGATGCGATTACTTATTTACAGGTCACACAAACGTCATGGAGACTGAACGCAAATGTCACGGAAACGTTATGGAGACTGAACGCAGACGTCACGGATACGTCATTGAAACTGAACGCAGACGTCACGGATACGTCATTGAGACTGAACGCAGACGACACGGAAACGTCATGGAGACTGAATGCAGACATCACGGAAATGTCAAGGAGACTGAACACAGACGTCACGGAAACAACATTGGGGACACAGTGTAGAAACCAGGCAGACCTGTTGCTGAGGAGGCCCAGAGGTAAACAGACAAACAGCAGATCTCCCAGAGGACACAAACACTGTTGAAAATGTCTGTAGTCTTGCCTGTCTGTTTAGACTGTCTAACGTGTGTGTGTGTGTGTGTGTGTGTGTAGAGGGGATAACACACAAATCACAGCTTAGAGGAGCCCAGCCAAAAGAAAAGAAGCAGAGAGAAGATTACAGCCATGTGGGGACACAGACACCGTGTTGGTGTGTCTGCTGGTGTCAGTGAGTTAGTGTGTGTCTGTTGGTGTCAGTGAGTTAGTGTGTGTCTGTTGGTGTCAGTGAACTAGTGTGTGTCTGTTACTGTGTGTGTGTTAGTACGTGTGTGTTACTGCGTGTGTCTGTGAGTCAGTGTGTGTGCGCATGTTTGTATGTATGTTATGTGTGATAAATAGTAGTACCAGGTTAGTTAGTAACCAGATATGTGCATATTACATTATATCATTCTCATAGTTACACTGAATATCTCTGTTATCGAGCAGAGGGACATACTTATCCAGAACAACAAATCATTATGGAGCACACTCATTTCCATTGAATTCGTACTGCC
>JACXGJ010016214.1:0-12558 GCA_016801105.1 Esox niger
ATCATGAATTAGGGGAAGGATACCGAAAGCTGTCTAAGAGATATCAGTTGTCTGTTTCGACAGTTAGGAACATAGTCAGGAAATGGAAGACCACAGGCACAGTTCAAGTTAAGGCTCGAAGTGGCAGACCAAGGAAAATCACGGATAAACAGAAGCGAAGAATGGTTAGAACAGTCAAAGTCAATCCACAGGCCAGCACAAAAGACATTCAACATGATCTTGCTGCAGATGGAGTCATTGTGCATCGTACAACTATTGCGCGCACATTACACAAGGAGATGCTGTACGCAAGAGTGATGCGGAGGAAGCCTTTACTCCCCCCACATCACAAACAAAACCGCTTGAGGTATGCTCAAGCACATTTGGACAAGCCGGCTTCCTTTGGGAATAAGGTGCTGTGGACAGATGAAACTAAAATTGAGTTATTTGGACATAACAAGGGGCGTCATGCATGGAGGAAAAACAACACAGCATTCCTAGAAAAACACCTGCTGCCTACAGTCAAATTTGGTGGTGGTTCCATCCTGCTGTGGGCCTGTGTGGCCAGTGCAGGGACTGGGAATCTTGTTAAAGTTTAGGGACGCATGGATTCCACCAAATATCAGCAGATTCTGGAGTCCAATGTCCAGGAATCAGTGACAAGGCTGAAGCTGCGCCGGGGCTGGATCTTTCAACAGGACAATGACCCTAAACACTGCTCAAAATCTACTAAGGCATTCATGCAGAGGAACAAGTACAACGTTCTGGAATGGCCATCTCAGTCCACAGACCTGAAATCGGTGGTGTGACTTAAAGAGAGCCGTCCATGCTCGGAAACCATCAAACCTAAATGAATTAGAGGTGTTTTTTTAGAGAGTAATGGTCTAAAATACCTCCAACCAGAATCCAGACCCTCATAGTAAGCTATAGGAAGCGTTTAGAAGCTGTTATTTCTGCAAAAGGGGGATCTACAAAATATTGAGTTATTTTTTTGATTGTAGTGCCCAAATTTATGCACATGCCTAATTTTGTTCGAACAATCATTGCACACTTCCTGTAAATGGTATTAACTTCGTTTCACTTCTCAAATATCACTGTGTTTGTCTCCTATTTGATATATTCAACTGATTTTTTTTATCCTAAGAACCAACGATTTATGAAGGAAAATCATGGACATTAAGAAGGTTGCCCAAACTTTTGCAGACCGCTGTAGCTCTGCATGACAAGTTTCCAAATATGAGAGCTGTGAAGAAAAAACCCAAAACATCAGTAAGTGACATCTCCATTGACCTCCACAGTGCAGGGTGAAGTTATCACAATCCAGTGATTGAAAAAGACTTGAAGAGCAGAAATATAGAGGCCACACCACAAGATGCAAACCATTCATCAGCAGTAAGAATCGGAAGGCCGGATTGAAATTTGCAAAGAAGTACCGAGATGAGCCGCAAAAGTTCTATAACACAATCTTATTGACTGATGGGAGCAAGATTAAGGAAAGAAATTGCTTATGATCCGAAGCACACAAGCTCATCTGTGAAGCATGGTGGAGATAATGTCATGGCTTGGGCGTGCATGGCTGCTTCTGGAACAGGCTCATTATTTATTGATGACGTAACATGATGGTAGCAGCAGAATGAATTCAGAAGTGTACAGAAACATTTTGTCTGCCAATATACGGAGAAATGCATTGAAACTAATCGAGAGGAACTTTTTCATGCACTGCCAACCAAAGAAAAGGACTTCATCAGGGAAGGTTTTAGACTGGCCAAGTCCATCACCTGACCTTAACCCAATAGAACATGCATTTCATCACCTTAAGAGGAGACTGAAGGGAGAAACACCCCGAAACAAACAAGACCTAAAAGAAGCTGCTGTAAAAGGCTGGAATAGCATCACAAAAGAATGTAACAGTTTGGTGATGCTGATGGGTGTCTCGAATGGTGTAGTGGTGAAGAGGACGAACTTGACGCAGGCAAAGTGGTAGTCGGTGCTGATCTTTTATTGAAAACAAACACTGAGAAAAAAACAGAATGAAAATAAAGGTTTACACACAAAACGATACTCTACAGAAGGTAACAAACGTAGACATGGAACACTGACTGCCAACTGAGGGTAGCAGAGAAGAAATATTTAAACACATACAAATGGCTTAATTGGGACCTGGTGTGAGTGATAATTGGAGACAAGACAAATGAAGGGGACCGGGATGAGTTCATGGCAGTTGGAAAGACGGGAAAAGCGGGAGATATTGAAGCAGTCCGTCACCTCACTGCCACAATGGGTCGCAGGCTTGAGGCAGTTATTGCAAGCAAGGGTTATGCCACCAAATATTACATTTTATGTACTTTAAGATTATTTGTTCTTTTACTTTTGCTCACCTAAAAATGCTGTGTTGTAATACAAATGGTGATATGTCCTAAGATTTTTAACTCATCAAGATTTAAATACCAGGAAATTAAAGCTGAAATTCAGAACTTTTGTGTCATACTCATCTTTTGATCTTAAACAAAAATAAAAGGAATTTGCCGTGCCATTCCAATACTTTTGGAGGGGACTGTATAACAACTAAACTATCTTCCTCTGTTCACAGAATAAATTAATAAGAAAGGCCATTATAAAAAAACATCAGTTAAAACCAGCTCAAAAGTGGCCTGAAACCTAATTTAAGCTGGTCTGCAGGCCAACTGGTATGACATACCTAGCATGACCAATGCAGGTTGACTGATCTAAGCTGTTTTCTTTTCTGCAGTGCTTCCTGACCTAACTGACTGTCACCATCTAACAGCAACACTATGGGCTGTACCTGATACATTTTATGCTGTATACCCAGAGTGGATAGTTGCATGCCAGATTCATATCTAAAAGGAGTCATATGTGTTTGGAGGATAGAACTAAATGCATATTTGCTCTCTACTGAAGGAATTTTGTTGAAATTGTGGTGACATTGCCCTCTTGTGGGCAAATTCACATGTCTAATTCAAAGGAATGATGACCACACTAAGGTGTAAGTTCAACCCTCACCAAGCACATACGCTCTGCCTTTGTAGGCAGGGCTGCCTCGACAAACAAGATTAATGGGAAAATGACACAGACATGAGAATCTTTACACTGGGTAGTTGCCATGGAAAAAAAGGTAATAAGAGAAGAGCTAAGCACAATTGAAAATAACCATAGATGAAAACAAAGAAAATGTAAGAGAAAGGAAGTGAAGAAAATCCCCTAATCTAAGTATCAGAACCCAATCCTGCCGCAGAGTTTGATCATCACATTGACATACTGCCCTCTTTCACGTCAACATTAATTGATCGGTGAAGAAAAAGATAGATTTTACTGCCGCTACCTGTCCTTAACACCTAGGGCTCATCACATGATTAATGTCCCCATTGAATTCATAATTAACACATGCTTATTAAGTTGACAAAGTCTATAGAGACCAAGGTAGATGGAATATGGATTTCCTTTCACCCTCAAGAACAGAGCCTTCCTGATCCAGTGAGTTGATTCTGAGCACAACACATGCTGGGGATCTAATTAAGTAACAAATGTACATACTAACTGTAATTACTTTGTTTATAGTGGATTTTATTAATGTATAATGAGATAAATGCACCGTTATTGGCATACAGTTGTAAGAAAAAAAACTATTATGCCGAGAGGAATCTTATAACTGTGTGTGCTGAATGGTGGATTTTCTGAGTAGCTAGCTAATTTGTATTGGGGTGATTGTGAATTATTTATGACTGCAATATTTTAACATCACCTACTGCATGCTGTAGGTGCTTATCTCAGTTCTCTCAATCAATTTATGTCTAGGGGCTGCTATAAGCTTGACTGAATGGTTCTTAAAGGGATATTTCATCCCAAATCATATTTTGGTGACAGTCCTCATACCTCAAGTTTGTCCTACAGGCACAAAGGTTTCACCTGAAAGTGAAACTTTATTTGCTTGAGATAGAAAGGAAAATACATACAATTGTGCTCAAAAGTTTGCATACCCTTGGAGAATTGATAACATATGTACAATTTGTAAAGAAAGTGAGGAGGCAAAACCCATTTTTTTTCTTATGGGATTCACATTCAACTGTAGTCCATAACAGAATGGCACAATCATAAAACAAAACATGGCAACAACAAATAAAATAAACTGACCCCTGTTCTTAAGTCTGCATACCCTAAGTTGTTAAAGCTGTGTTTTGCCACCTTTAGCACTAATGACAGCGTACAGTCTTTTGTAATAGTTGTCTATGAACCCCTGAATTCTTGCAGGTGGAATAGCTGCTCATTCGTCTTGGCTAAATGCCTCCAGGTCATGCAAAGTCTTTGGTCGTCTAGCCTGAACCATAAGTTTGTGATCTCCCCAGAGTCACTGAATGATATTTGGAGAACACTGGCGAACACCACGATAAGAGGAAGTTGTGGACCAGGTCTGACAAGGCCTTTCCCTCCTAGGGAGGTAAAGAGAAGGACATGTTGTAGGATCTGAGCATTAACAACTACAATATAAATATATGTTTCATTAGAAGTGAATGTTCCTAGATAAGGAGAAGAACAGGGGAACCTTTTTGTTAAGATTCTCCCTGTTGGTTGCGCTCTGGAAATCACAGGAATGTTTACATTGACCATTTGGTGTGGTGGTTACTGTCTTGGCTTTTCTAGGTAAACACGCCCCATACATGCATATAACAGCTGGTTAACCCCCATTACATTAGTGAGAGTAGAGGGACTACTCTACTCTCACACGAGTAGGGAATAATTTGAACCTGTAACATCATGTGCTAATAGACTATCAATATGCTGCAATAAACAATTGAATTACTGTCTCCCTTGACAACCGAGTACGTGAGTTATTATTACCACCACTATACGACATGGCTGATTTCTAACAATGTTTTGTAAGTAGTGTGTCCCCTGGAACAAACACAATTAAATCAATTAAGATGACTCCTGAAATATATCATATATCACCACTCCGTCTGAAGCTTCCCCAGCTGGTGCGCCAAGGCTCCTGCGGTCGGCGTCACCGACTTTCTGAAACCACTGCCCCTGTGTGTCATTACCGGACGCACCTGTTCCTTGTTTGGTATTTAGAGAAGGGGTATATATGTCTGTTGATTAGGTTGGGGTTTTGTGGGTTATTGCTCTGTGTCAACGAGCCTTTATGCTGTATATTTGATTCCTGAACACTGCACTTTCTTTAAAATATAATACTGCAACCACTTTCCTGCGCTTGACTCCATCCTTTGAACAGCGCCGTGACAGGAGACCTCAATTCAGTGTAAATTCTGTGACAAAGAGCAAGCAAGCAAGTTTGTTTATATAGAAGCAATTCAATGTGCTTTACAGTGAAAATAAAAATACAAAATCCAATAGAATTTAAACAGTCAGATTGTTACACTTGTCTAACTTAGCTGTCTCCAGGGGGACTGCATGAACTACCACACCCTGGTATCTCTCTAGCTCAGCTGTCTCCAGGGGGTCTGCATGAACTTTAACACCCCAGAATCTCTATCCTCGAATTCCAATGTCAGTCCCTATGTGAGATAATCATTGCATTAATGCCTTACTTGGCTCTCTCAAGGGGAACATTTATTCCATGTCGGTACATGCATTACATATTCAGCCTCAATGAATTACAGTTACCATAACTGTTTACTGTACCACCACTGTTTACTGTCTCAATCCTCACGCTCCAGTGCTTGGATAAACTCGTCAGTCCTTTTGTAAGAAAATACCCTACATCGATATCAAAACAGCTGCACAGGACCTTGCATTATCTGTCGTCCGCAGATTGTTACATTTACACAGGAGTTATTCCTCTGATAGCACCAGAACTTGCATTAGGATTGGTAAAAAATTGCAATAGGAATGAAATGCAGCATAATAATGTAACATAGCTTTAGTAAATAGAAATAGAATAAAACAAAATAAGACGTGAAAAAATAGGAAGCTATAAAAGATGTATGACTAAACCGCACGGTTAAGTTTAGTTAGTTTAAGAGCTCAGTCATAGGCATGTGAAAAGAGAAGTGATTTTAACCTGGATTTTAAAATGTATATGTTTGGTGCACACCTAAGATCTTCTGGAAGTCTATTCCAATTGTGTACAGCATAACTACTAAATGCAGCTTCCTCATGTTTAGTTTGGACTCTGGGCTCTACTAGCCGACCTGTGTACATGGATCTAAGAGCCCTGCTCGGTTTATATTCTTCAAATATATCAGAAATGTATTCAGGTCCAAACAATTCATAGATTTATAAACTAAAAGCACAACGTAAAATCAATTCTGTAACTGACTGAAATCCAATGCAAAGAGTACCGTTTTAAACAGTATAAAGAATCAACATATCCATAATAGCTATGTTATCCACTGCCGAGGACGTAATGTATCAAGAAGAATGGTATAACCCAAAAGTAGCAGTCAATGATACATTAATACATGTGGAAAGATGGACGCCATTTTGTACTGAGATTTTGTACCCTTTTAAACTTTTTTTTCTAAGAAAGTGAAGAAGTATCCTTTTTCACCTCTGGCTTTCTGGGCAAAAATAATTCACACCTTCATTGTTAAACGGAGGTAAACATTGTATCAGTCACGCTTTAGGCAAGTCTGCCATTTGTTGCTCACTTTTTATGCCGCTGAGTCGTCTTCATACTACACACTTGAACATTTTAATGGCAGAACTTGCTCTTGGAGTTTATAATTGTTGTCTCAATCGAGAGTGTAATCTCTGCCACCATGTCCAATGTCCTCATGTATCTGTCTGATGATGAGCTGTGTGACATGGTAGTTTTTGGGTAATATAGCAGGGTGCTTAGCTTGAGCAGGCTTAGCATATCTGCATAACTGAATACCTACCCTCAAAAAAACATCTTGAAGCACAGGAGATGTTTGCCTTTGTGCAAGGCATTATGGAATCAGGAAGCAATTATTTCAACAATGTTCTGGTGATGTTTGACCCATACCCGTACAGTACCATAAAGCATATCACTCTTTTCTGCCCTTCACGGGAAACTCGGACAATCCAAACCCAACAGATAGTTGTCCACAATATCATGCATTTAGTTACATACCACTTTGCTCAGAGTTTCACACCTCTCCAGGTGAGCTCATGGATGGTGGGGCTGATGGCCCACACCAGGTGTTCTAAATCTGTTGAGAAGCCAATTTTACCCAGGACACTGATTAACATCACCAAGGATGTTTTTGAACCTTGTTGGGCCAGATGTGTCACTTCGTTTAATATACTTCCACTCTTCCTCAACACACATTTTTCACTACACTACACCAGTATTCCTAGGCAGTCATAGACAGACTGAACTCACCATAGAAAGGATACCCTGTCTTGTAAGCAGTCTGACCTGGAAACCTATTTTGAACTTAAAAGTCATTCAATGCACCACCGTATTCCTAGTGCTCTCTCCACTGGCAATGCATCCTTGTCCTACTTCAGATATTTAATCTTCCTTGCTCTCTCCTCTTCAGGAATGGAATAGAGCACAATGCAACTGTTGCTTATCCATTTATTGAGCTTGAAGTCTCCTGTGGCACACAAGGATGTCAGGTTCCTGGTTAGTTCCAAATCACAAGAATCGCCAGGCATTTCCTTACCCCAGTATCCGCCAGTTTGGAGTCATTAACATACGAATCGTCCCTATTTGCATGGTCATTCTCCTCTGCAGTATCACAATCCAGCCAGAGCAGTTTATCTACTGAGTCGTAATCAAATTATATAGAACAATAAAAGAAATATGAGTTACAGAATTGGTTTGTTTGAAATGGTTAATGAATATTGAAAAATACAAGTATCTGTTTTTTATTGAAGATCTTATCATATGAAAAAAATGACAAAAAAAGTATACATAGTACAATTATTTCTAAGAACGCAGGCTAATGTATTTTAATTTGTTTAGTAGGCCCCACAAATGTACAAAATGAAAATGACAAAACACTTCAATTGTTGAAAATAAACCCATTCTAATGTAGTTTTCATTCTGATGTACAAGGTAAAATAAGACACATTACCGACGAGTATCCAACAATCAAAGGATATACACATGAATAGCCTACATAGGCTTAAAGCACGGTTGCTTGATAAACACAATACATTTCAAAGATTGAATAGCATATAAACTACAGTCTATTTGTAGAAATAATTGATAATTGATAAAATACATTTTATTTGTAAAATAGATTACAGAGTAAAAGAATGATCAAGGGATGATTTACCGCAACCTGCACAAATAAGAACATTTCCAATTTGATCAAATATAGAAAAGTAATTTGTTGATTGTTTTCTAAGTTGTGGGCCCATGCATTTATGCATCTCATTTGAACTTTAAACAAAGTACTCATTGGTCTTGTTCCCTGTGCAACTGCTGACTTGACACTGTGTCTTCTTGCTGGGTGTGAGCTTTTGAGACTGGGGAAGAGGAAGAGTTGGATGTGCTGCCTCCTTGGCGGCTTGCTTGTTGGCTGTCTTGGTGTACATGTAGTTTTCACGAAGCTCACCTGCCAGATCCATTGTTAAATCTTGTTGAGACATTGCATGATTGACTTGTTGAGACATTGCTTGTACAACTCGTGTGCGTTGATAGCAGCCATGTCTGAAGGGTTGTAGAACACACTTAAGGAGTTCCTC
The DNA here is from genome assembly GCA_016801105.1 of Esox niger. Taxonomy (NCBI): domain Eukaryota; kingdom Metazoa; phylum Chordata; class Actinopteri; order Esociformes; family Esocidae; genus Esox; species Esox niger. Next base: position 8,620 of record JACXGJ010016214.1, read on the forward strand.
CTTTTACAGAGTGCAGTTTTGCGATCTGGGGTATCCATGCTGGCCTATTGAATAAAAAAGGCAAATAAAAGGCAAAAAATAAGGTTATATCGAAAAATAGCACCCATATTAATGGCAATAATAAAATAATAGGATATAATTTGGTGCAAGGCAGATAAAGGCTAAAGCTTTTTGGCAGACATAATGTACCTTTGAGTGATTGTTGTGTGTTCATGTCAGTTTTTTTTCTTGGATCTGCTGCTGATGGCGATGGTTGGATGCACTGTGAAAGCCAACACTCTTGTTGAAGACTGTACATCTGTACATTTTTGTTGGGTAAAGTTGATCATCAACAGTTATGTTCTCTGTAACTAACAATTAAATTCTTCACCAAACTTCCAGGTATCTGAGATTGCAGCAAACTTGTTTGTTTCTAAGAGTAGTCTTCTTGTCCTCCTTGTCGTCAAAACACAGGTGTTGAATAATCTCTCTGAAGTGGTTGCTTGACATGGTCTCTCAGAAAAAGTCCACCCCATATTGATCAGACCAAAATGGCAATAGGTGTGTCCAAAAGAACAATACATATATTTTTTTACCTTGTGAAGTCAATTATTATGACAGGTAATCATATATGTTTCATTCAGTGGTATGACTGAACTCACCATAGGACTGTGGATAACCTGTTAACAGCAATTTGACAACAGATTGTTGCAATTACCTTACCCCAACACCTTGCAAACGTTGTAGGGATTTTATACTTCTTAATGTAATTTAGCCATGGCATTTGCTGGATCCAGCTTGATTCCTGTTTGGGGATTTTCCAGAATTGAAAAGAAAAATTGGTTAGTGTGGATGTCTAAATTACTCTGACATGACTCAGATGTCCATGTGACTGATGGAAGTCAGTGTATGTCTAAAGAATATTCCAATGGTCAGATCTGTATGAGATTGTGTGAGACCAGAAAAGTTAGACTGATGGAGGTTCATGTGACTGTAATGGATGTCCATGTGACTCTGAGAGCTGTTCATCTGACTTTGACGGATGTCTGATTGACTTTGATGGGCATCCACCTGACTGTGACAGATGTTAATTGATAAATTAGGCAGATATTCATGTAAATCGTACAGATGACTAACTGATTCTAAAGGGTGTCCATTTAACTCAGTAAGTTTTCCAGCGCAATTTGACTGATTAGATTGAATGATATCCAGGCACTTTTGATAGCTGTCCACCTGTTACTGACTGAGGTTCTCGTGACACTTTTGGATGTCCATCTGACTGTAATGGATTATTATTTGATTCTGATGGAAAGCCACCTGACTCTAGATATTTGTGACACTGATGAATGTGTATGTGAGTCAGAGCAATGGTCTCCTACCTTTGACGGATGCCCATGATATTTTTATGGGTGTCTACATGAGTCTGCTGGGTGCTTGCCTAAATGAAACTGATGTTCGTCTAACTCTGTTAAGGGTCCACCAAAGGTAGGAGGATGTCGATGTGACTTTGATGGGTGTCCATCTGACCGTAGGTAAGTTTGATTAAAGATTTTATGAGGGTGTCCAATCATATGTTCATGAGACTACCTATGTGTATGTTTGTAGGGCAGCACTGGTATACTGTTGGTAAAGGAACTGTGGAGGTTGTGTGGATACCTGTGTGTAAACCTGTGGTTGTTGTGAATACAGGTGCTTTTGCTGCCAAAATGGATGATGCCAATACTGGTTCTGAAGTGGAAACCTGTTGTCAATGTAGTTGGGTTTGTGGATGTTTTCGGAGCATATTTGGATGTTTTATGGGCAGCCGTGGTAGTATAAGCAGCCGTGACTGTTGGTAAAGGAGCTGTGGTTGTGGGGTGAACACCTGTAACTGTTGTGAATACAATTGATTTTGCTGCCAAAATTGTTACTGACAAAGCTGCTGATGATTTTGTGTGTCGTCGCAGTGGATGGACTTCTGGTAATTTTCAGTGCATAAGTTGATGTATTCGGGGCAGCACTGGTAGACAATTGGTAAGTGAGCAGGAGTGGTTGTGTGGACTCCTGTCTGTGTTGTGAGTACAGGTGTTTTTGCAGCCAAAGTGAATGATGACAATGTTGCTTCGGAAAATTAAGTGGAAACTGGTGTTCAATGTGGTTGGGATTGCGGTCATTTCCAGTGCAAATGTGGATGTTTTTGTGACAGCAGTGGTAGACTAAGCAGCCGTGACTGTTAGTAAATGAGCTGTAGTAGATGTGTGGACACTTGTTGTTGTGAGTACAGGTGTTTTTGCTACCAAAGTTAATAATGACAAAGCTGCTGCTGTTGATGTGTGGTAACCTGTCGTCACAGTGGTTCGAATTGTGGTCATTTTCAGTGCATAAGTGAATGTATTCGGGGCGGCAATGGTAGTCTCAGCAGCTGTGACTACTGGTAAAGGAGATGTAGTGGTTGAGTGGACAACTGTGGTTATAGGGATTACAGGAGTTGTTGCAGCCAAAGTGGATGATGACAATGCTGCTTCTGAACGTAAGTGGAAACCTGACGTCCATGTGGTTGGAATTGTGTTCATTTTCGTTGCATATGTGGTAGACTCAGCAGACATGACTGTTGGTAAATGAGCTGTAGAGGATGTGGGGACACCTGTAGTTGTGAGTACAGGTGTTTTTGCAGCCAATGTTGATGATGACAATGCTGCTTCTGAGGGTAAGTGGAATAATGCTGTCAATGGGATTGGAATTGTGGTCAGTTTCGGTTCAAATGGGGCAGCAGTTGTGGACTTAGCAGCAGTTGTGGACTTAGCAGCTGTAACTGTTGGTAAAGGAGGTGTGTTTGTTGTGTGGACAACTGACGTAGTTGTGAGTACAGGTGTTTTTGTAGCCAAAGCTGATAATGATGACAATGCTGCTTCTGAAGTTGAGTGGAAACCTGTCGTCATTGTGGTTTGAATAGTGGTCTTATTCAGTTCAAATGTTGTTGTTTTCATGGCAGCAAATGTAGATTTAGTAGCCGTGACTGTTGGTAAAGGAGGTGTGATAGATGGGTGGACAACAGTAGTTGTGGTGAGTATAGGTGTTTTTGCAGCCAATGTGGATGATAACAATGCTGCTTATGAAGTTAAGTGGTAAACTGTCGCCATTGTGGTTGGAATTGTGGTCTTACTCGGTTCAGATGTGGATGATTTCGTGGCAGAAGTTGTGGACTTCGAAGCCATGACTGGTGGTAAAGGAAGTGTGGTTGTTGGGTGGACAACTGTAGTGGTTGTGAGTACAGGTGTTTTTGTAGCCAAAGCTGCTGATGATGACAACGCTGCTTCTGAAGTTGAGTGGTAACATGTCGTCATTGTGGTTGGAATTGTGGTCATTTTCGGTTCAGATGTGGAAGATTTCGTGGCAGCAGTTGTGGACTTAGAAGCCATGGCTGTTGGTGAGGGAAGTGTGGTTGTTGGGTGGACAACTGTAGTTGTTGTGAGCACAGGTGTTTTTGTAGCCAATGCTGCTGATGATGACAATTCAGCTTCTGAAGTTGAGTGGTAACCAGTCATCCTTGTGATCGGAATTGTGGTCATTTTCGGTTCAGATGTGGACAATTTCGTGGCAGCAGTTGTGGATTTAGCAGCCGTGACTGTTTGTAAAGGATGTGTGGTTGTTTCGTGGACAACTGTATTTGTTGTGAGTACAGGTGTGTTGATAGCAAATGCTGCTGATGATGACAATGCTGATTCTGAAGTTGAGTGGTAAAGTGTCGTCATTGTGGTGGGAATTGTGGTCATTTTCGGTTAAGATGTGGAAGATTTCGTGGCAGCAGTTGTGGACTTAGCAGCCTTGACTGTTGGTAAAGGTAGTGTGGTTGTTGGGTGGACAACTGTAGTTGTTGTGAGTACAGGTGTTTTCGTAGCCAAAGCTGATGATGATGACAATTCTGCTTCTGAAGTTGAGTAGTAACCTGTCGTCATTGTGGTTGGAATTGTGGTCTTACTC
>JACXGJ010016215.1:0-12557 GCA_016801105.1 Esox niger
TGTTGTCCTGTTTAGCGCACCTGATCCTCATCCAGTCGTTACCATTCCAGTATATATGTGTCCTCTGTTCCCCCCTGTCTTTGCGTGTTATTGTTTCACTTCGTATGAGCGCAAGTCAGCTCTATTACATTAAAATCTATGAATACAAATCCTTCGTCTCCGCAGTCTGCTTCTCCTCCGTCGCACGAAAGAGCTGACAATACAACACACAGTCCAATGTGGACAGCTCTATCAAATGGGTGAGGTCCCGCCCCATTGCATGTGGATGACGCACACCTTCACAATGTCCAAATTAAATGGACATTTCATTTGGATGGTGTGAAGATGTGTGTCATCCAAATGCGTAAGTGTACACAATGCAAATGCACTGTGTATTTATTCATGTATATATCTTTAGTTATTTAGGTATTTAATTATATATGTATTTATTTATTTCATATTATGGTACATTTAGTCCTCCATAACAGCACTGCGTATTGTGCCTTATTGCTAACCCTGTCTTCTATAGGTTGATGACCTTGGTATTTGGTTGAGATTTAATTTCTACCTCAAAACTGCATAAATCATGTTGCTGTGACAACACACAATTCAAGTCTGCAAGCAGGGGGAGAAAGAGAGGCAGGAACTGCTGTGCATCATGGTGAATGAAGGATTAGCAATATACATCAAGAGTAAAGAAACATATTCAACAGATTGTGCACTCTAGTATTTTGAAGCAAAGCATTTTCTTGTTAAGACGATACATACGGATGAATACCGTAGATGTTGGGGGATTTGGCAAGTGCAGGTAATTGTTTTTAAAGAATGATGAAGTGTTATCTCCAGTATGTCAATGACTAGGGTAACTGACCACCACTCACCGGGGTTGAGGAGCAGATCTGGATTCTGCCTAAAGACTGGGCACAACCCACTCATATTTACTGATCTGGATTCTGCCTAAAGACTGGACACAGCTCACTTATGTTTCTAGATCTAGATTCTGCCTTAAGACTGAACACAGCCTATTTATATTTACTGAACTCATTAGAACATGCAAAAATAGTTGTGGCCCAAACAGGCAATTTGCTCTTATAATCTTTACCCGGCAAAGCCAGAAGTCCAGCTCCTCTTAAGGCTTCTTCATTGGTTCCCTACTAGAGAGTTTAGCCACTGTGCATCAATTTGTTATTGTTGCTTTCTCTTTAGAGTTTTGGGTCAGGTATCTAACAGCTCCAGAAAACATTAAGAGACCACTGCACATTTTCTTTCCTTTCCAAAAAAGTCAAAAAGGAAGGTTTTGAGTGAGGAACAGAAGGGTTAAAAATATGAGACCATTGCAAATTGAATGCTTCTGTTCTACACTCAAAACTTTCCTTTTCAAATTTTTGGGAAAGAAAAGAAAAAGGTGCAGTGGTCTCTTTATTTTTTCCAGAGCTTTATACAAACACTTTGTGACAGATGCTGGTGTAAAAAAAGGCTTTATAAACTGAGTTTGATTGATAAATTATTATCATAAATTTCTATACGATTAATTGATTTCACAAACAGATTAATTGATTTCACAAACCGATCCCCTCAAAGTTTAATTATGGGATTTTTTGGTTTAGCTACAAGTGGAATAGGCTTTCAGGGCACTGACAGATGATTCTTGATTTTTATTTCTAAGATTGGATTACTCCACATTGTTACCCAGAACATAATTAACATTTTTGAAAAAACACAATGTATTGTCACTTGAAAACGCTGAAGTACACCAAGATTCCCTTACTCTCCTTTAGTCTTAGGAATAAAAAACATTACTTCTTCGATTACTTTGAGTTTAGTCTAGCTGTTCTCCGGGCTCCGACGACATAAAAGCACATCGTTTTATACAGAACTTATCTGACTACGACAACTCAGCGATGCGTTGGAGCTGTCGATTGTTAACAGTGCGCTTTACGGAGAAATATAGGGAACACAGAATGCAATAATATTTTGACATTTCCAACAGTGCCCATCCGTTATTTGATTGTTGAATCTAGAAGTCGACCGGTAGCCTTTTTTTCTATTTGATCGTGCAATGACGCGTGAATGAAAATGTGTTTGGTTTGTGTGAGTTAACATTTTAATGTTAACCTAACTTTTTAGTTCTTGAATGAAGCCAAAGGAACTGGCAAAGGCAGCGCGCATTTGCTGTGAAAGTGAGCATAGGCCTACGTTTGTACAGCCCCGAAATCATGGGTAGCGGTATTAGTCGAGGAAAGAAGGTTGCACCTGCGCGTTTCAACGAGACAAATGCATTAAAACCAGAAGACATCGTCGATGTTTTGAAAGAACAAAATCACATGTACAAACCACTGAAGATACAAACATTTACAAACGTCAGTTTGTCTGGAAACGGAACTCAACCCAGTACAGACAGACACATTGAAGGACACAATTCTGAATTTGAGGATGATATTGATCTGGAACTGGATCGAGATCTAGAGGAATATGATAATCAGGAATTGCGTAACAAGAAGAAACATCTTCCAAATATGCCTTTCATCAGGTCAACCACATATGGGTTATGTATTTCTAGACGGGTTCACAATGAAATGGATTTCAATTCAACCCCTCACTTGCAGAGTTCTGGAATGTCGGACAGGACCGGAGCATGTCCAGAAAACGCGTCTGTTGGAGTCAGCGACGCGAAATGCATCCGAGTTTTCAACCGCTTTTGCAAAAATACACAAATGCATATTCAAAGTGATACTCGGAAACATGTAAGAATATTTTAAATAATTCAGATCAAGGCTCACAAGAGGATAATCAAATTGATTGTTTGATAATGTATTATTTCCTGTTATGTCAAAAGTTAAAAGTAGTCTATACGCATCACTGGCTTGGGTAGACTATTTGTTTTGGAAAGTATTCTGCCAACTGCTTCTACTGTCAAAACTTTCTAGGACTTGACAACCGGGACTGTTGTGGAGTCAATGCTTCGTGCAGAAGCACAGTTGTAAGTGTCTTGCGCTTTCATTATTTATTAATTTGAAACTGTGTTGCACACACAAACAACTTTTGTAGTTAATGCAGACAACGCGAGATCAAATTCACCTTGAGCATATCAAAATACCAAGCCATTTGGTTTTGGTCGCATCTTCTATACTGTGCATTATTGTTGCAAATTTACTTTTCATGATTTCAACATGGAATAATGCAATGAATGAGGTTGTGATTATATATTTTTTTACGAACCAGTGGTTTAAACACTGAATTCTGATTGCCGTGGTATGTATAAGCAATAAAGCAAGCAGGAGGCTCGTACTATATGTCCAATATACTACGCAGTTAGTGCTGTTAACTGATATGTAATACCAGTGGTATCAGGACTCTTATAAATCGGGTGGCTGGAATCCTGAATGCTGATTGGCTGCAAACCGTTATATATGAGATCATATACATTAGATAATATATGAGTTCATATACCACGGGTATTACATCATATTATTTTTCATTCTCCGGTTTATAAGAACCATAATCTCAGGGGTATGTGATATATTGCTAACATAGGCTAACACACTGTTTCTAGGCACTCAGCTATGCGTCGTGACAAAGAACAGCTTTTTGCTGTGGTTTATTGGCCATATATCACACCCCTTGTGTTTTATTGCTCACGTATACCATTAGAGCTCAGGATTCTAAGCACCCGATTAATAAAACAATATTTGTATCTCAATCTTCATAAACGGTCTCTATACCATGGCTAGCAGCCAATCAGCATTCAGAATCTGAAACATCTGATAAGGTTTACAATGTATAAGGGTTGCATCCAGGCACTCACGTGTTGGTCCTAAGAACAGCTCTAGCCGGGTTATATTGGCCTTAAATTAAAAACCCCTCATGCTTTATTGCTTAATTATAAATTTTATCATTTGAAATTGATTTACACTTTACTTTTATTGCTTCTATAACCTATAATGTGTTCTCTAAAACCTTTTTCTGCAATTTCTGTTCTTGTTATTACAATAATTGACCTATATCTTTGTTCCTCCCCAGAGTCCCCAACAATAGCCAAGGCCCCTCTAACTCCATGCCAGCCATCCTGTATAATGACTCAGAAGTGGACCTAATGGAGACCATAGAGAGAGAGTTTAGTTGACTCCACAGGAGAGACTCGTGGCAGGCACGCTTCCAACATTTTACGCACTCCCTTTCTAAAAATGTCAGGATAACATTTGAACCAAATTGGGGGGGTTTCTGTATCCATCAAGTGAGAAACATTGCTGCATTTGTAGCACAGCGAAGGGCACCAGTCAGCAACAGATATGAAGTACCACATTTAGCTAACTTATCTTCATAAATGTCTATGGTATAATCATAGAATTACTGATTAATTCTATAATTCCTATTCATATAGTTACCTTATCTTCATAAGCCTAGGCTTATTTGACATTTAGCATGACCTGTCTTAAAAATACATTACATTTTTTATACTAATTTTTTACTAGGACTGCTAGTACATACAGTATTCAGACCCCTTCAGTTTCTCCACATTTAGTTTTTTTGTCATAATTTATAATTAATCAAAAAAAATCTGCAATCTCCACAAATGTCCTACAATTACAAAGCAAAAAAACAGTTTTTTGGAAGATTTTGCCAATGAATTGAAAATAAAAACGGAGATGTGTCAAGTACATATGTACTCAGCACTTTGTAGAATCACCTTTGGCAGTGATCACATTGAGTCATCTTGGGTTTGCCTTTACCAACTTTACACACCTAGATTAGGACAGATATTCTCATTCCTCCTTGTAGATCCTCTCATTTTCTGCCAGATTGGGAGCATTAGTGAACTGAAAGATGCAGGTCTCACCACAGATAAATAGGGTTCAAATCCTGGCTTTAGCTTGGCCACTCAAGGACATTCAAAGACTTGTCCTGAAGCCACTCTAATGATGTTAAGGAGTTGTGCTTCATGTTCTTGTCTTTTGCCCTGGATCAGGTGTTCTCTGGATCAAGTTTTCTTCTAGGACCTTTGTGTATTTTGCTTATGTTCATAACTTTTTTCAGATCTATGCCTCACAGTTCTATCTCATAGGTCTATGGAATGTTCTTTGGACTTCATATCTGGATTTTTGCAGTCTGGAAACAGGTGTATATATATACACAGACACACAAGTATGTGCCTTTCTAAATCATGTCCAACCAATTGAATTTGCCACAGGCGAACACCTTTCAAGTTCTTGTGATGTGTGAAGGATTATCGAAAGATACAGGATGTATTTGAGCTCAATTTGGAGTGTCATGGCAAAGGGTCTGAACATTTACAAACGTCAGCTATTTGAGGATTTTATATTAAATAACTTGGTGGACCTTTCCCCATTGTTTGGGTGGTTTGGACTCAGGCAGTGCTGTAGTTTGTCCTGGATTTCCAGGAGAGATTTCATTAAAAAAATAGGTTCAAAATCGTTTGATCAGTTTGCATAATTGTGCGGTACAGATAGCTGCCTGTTTTGCTACAGTGCCAGTAATGGGGTCGTGCCAGCTGGGGTGGTGCACAACAGCAGCCAATGAGGGCTCCATTTTGACAGCTGTGCTTCACTTTGTTTCTTCTGGGTTTGGGTGTTGTGTGTAGATTTATGGTCCTCCAAAAATATTGATATTTGATCAAATATGTCAAACACAACAACATTTGGAAGAGAGAAAGGGTCTGAAAACTTTCCAAAGATGCGGTATATAGGGGGAACAACATGCCAAAATACTGGCTTACTTTCAACCCAGATTTCACCCAGGAAAGCCAAAGTCTGTAAAAGGATGATATTATCCAGTTAGCAATCCCATTGTAATATGAAATTCAACATCAAGTCAACTCTGAACAGCAATAAAAATGTGTACATATACATACTGTCTTGCAACATTTAAGATTGAGCAATTTTCTTGAACTGTCTGTTGGACTTAAAATGTTGAAAAATAGGGTACGCTGTTATAGTAGAGGGAAACGTAGAGGGAAACGTACATTTTTCAGTGGTTTCCATTTGTTGAAAAGAATGTGCTTGTGTTTTGTTTCATTTCCTTAGTATAATTCCTGTGGTCTCTTCACCCTTCCTCGGGGTTTAGTGGGGTTCAGTCCTCTGGCAGATCACTTTCAAATGACAGTGAAAAATCTTACTATAGATCTGCAGTTCTGCTGCCCTACTGTGGTGAAATACAGGAATTGCATCTGGCACATTTACACATGACCGCTTAAAGGTACAGTAGACTGAGTTAATTGATGTAGATGCAGAGGGTAAACTGCATCATGGTCAGTTTGCATGACAACTAACAACATTGAACCAACAACATTGAACCTGGTTTCATGGCTACCATGCTCTAACTGGGCAGACAGGATAGTTTACACTTTGATTCAGAGTGGGTAAGGGTTAAACCATGGATTTTTTGCTATTTTAAAATCATAACTATTCAAATGAATCCCCTGGTGCACTAATTTCATCAAATAAAATTAATGTATTAGGTAAATAACCTGAGGCTCCTTTGGCCCTGAAATGCTCAGTAGGATGGTTTTAATGTTAAAAAATACATTAACAAATATTTATTACAATGCATTGCATTGTTTGGCAGGCGTATTGGCCTACATCCTAACCCCCCTACCCAGAAGAACGTTAAAGTAAATTTTTATCTACAATTCTGTAGAAAGATAGCTTACACTCTGAAGTGAATTAGTGGTGGCCATTAAAACAAGCAAGTGTTGTTATGGCCTGATATGTTAACTATGTTTCTTATTCTTCAGGTTTTATCTATCTCTATTTTGTGATATTTACCGGCAATTGGCTTCTCTGGTTTGCTACTCCTAGGTAATGACATTTTGTAGTCAATAGCCATCTGACAACCATTGAAAATAAAGGTACATTTGTCTGTGCAGATATAGATAGAATCTGTTAATGATCAGAATACACTACTGTTGTCATTATGATATTGGAATGTTTAAATTGTAATTCTAGAGATAGAGATTTTTGTCAACTTTGAATTCATCTCAAAGAAACAAGCCAGTAAGGTGTATTATTTTGTAATAACTAGTTCACCTTGTAATGAGTTAGTACATACACACGTTGAGACACTCTGACAAGACTAATTAAAGTGGACGGGATAATGTGTAATACCATTATAACATGCTATTGTATTTTTAAAAGAAGAAAGCACAGTTGCGTACATATGTGCATAGTATTGAGGACAAGCTAAAATACAGGGTCCATCTTTCCACTTCTGTCTTATAACCGAGGTAAAGGTGCATCTATTCCCCGTCCTCTGGGGGAGGGACAGGGGGTGGAGTGGGACAGTTCCTGCTCACCTTAGCATATTTCGGATTCCACCCAATGTCACTCAAACTCTTTTTAACTTCCTCCTTCCTTGTAAGGTCAATCCCCTCCCCTGGCCCAGTGCCTGTTGTTAATGGCTCATTATTACTTGCCATCGATTTTTTGACCAGTTCAGCTATGTTTTCGTAGCCGAGGAGGGCCAGGTCCACCGGCTGTGTGACCGTAGATGCGTCAACATCGGGCTGTGCGGTGGATTCATCGATTACTTCAGGTTTCTTTAGGTCGCTTGGGGTTGCCAGCTCCACTTCCACAGACGCTACATCTGGATTGGGCTCCCCAATGAGCTCATAGGTGTATTGGGGTTGGAGCCTCAAGGACGGCCCCTGGTCCTCGCTCGCCACACAACCGTCCTCGGCAAGCTGAGCTATGAAGTTGGAGCTGAACTCCACAGGGGCGTCCAGGAGGTCCAGGTCCTTCATGATGGAGAAGCCGAGGGGATCACTGTCATACAGGATAGGGACATTGAACAGGTCATTCTCAGTCATGGTGGGGACAGTGAGCGGGTCGATATCATTCAAAATGGGAACATTGAGTGGGTCAGTGTCCTTCACAGTGGGGACATTGAGTTGGTCAATGATAGGGGCATTGTCTTTTTTAAGTCGGTTCATGATGGGAGCATCCACTGGTGCAAAGCTGTCGACAACAGTGGTGTCCACTGATGGAAGTTGGTTCACATTGGAGACATCCACAGGTTCAGGGTATTTTATAATGGTTGAATCCCCTATAAGAGCATCCACTGGTGCAAGGCTAACGGAAACATTCATGATGGCGGCATCGTGGGGGTCAAGGTCATTAAAATGAGGAATACACGCAGGTGCAACGATGGGCACGTCAACAGCCTCCAGACTGTTTATGACGGGGAGCTTCTGGTTGCCAATACCATCTGGAGCACGTTCTACGTGTTCAACACGGGTCACAATGGGAACATCCGTTGGTCCCACAGGTTTAAGGCTGTTCATAATAGGGAAATCCAATGTGGATTTGATGGGGACCTGAAATGGTTCAGGGCTGCTCAGAATGGGGGCTTCCAGGGTATCCCCTGAATAGACAGGAAGAGGTACAGACTTTAGGGGTTTGTGAGCCTCCACAACAGATAAGGGATCTGGGAGAGAGCGTATCTCGGGAATGGAGTTCTGGACTTCCCTCTGGATACCTATTAAGGAAGAGACAAAGAGAAATGATTCACATAACCTATAGCTTACCCAAAGAGAAACTGAGCTCCATATTCTTTCTGAAGTAGGCACTGGTGATATGTGATAACATACCGTTGTTGACAGAGGTGGTAGGGGAAGGAGATCCAACCGTCATCACAGGGGTTCCATTGACGATCTGCGAGGCACCTGGAAAACCACAGGCAGTGCTTTAAAACCTTCCTGTAAAAGGCTACTCAGACAATACACACTCTACGTGAAAGTCAGATAGACACATGGGTGAAATGCATGAGGAGAGATACTCAAAGAGATGAAATTAGTATTTTGGTGCTCGAAAATGCTCTGCAACACTGTCCTCAGGTGTGAGAGTGAACACAATATACGCTATTAAACAGCCTTTATATCAGATCTGGTGGTAGCCTGGTTTATGGCTTAAAATATAAACACAAGTGGTGCAGCAATTTGGTTTCCAACCTCTCTCATCTTTTCTGATGTCACTGATCATGGGGTTCTCTCTTGCAGCCAGGGCATCCTCCAGATTGACCTGTCATTGAAAACGTCATTCAGGAATGAGGACAAATTTTGGAAGCAAAGGATGTATAAGAAACCAATATATTTGTAAAATAATTATTTATTTATTAATCTATGTAACAACTAAGCAGTTCTGTTGAAACAAAGCTAGCCAACTATATTAAATCTGTTGTCCCAAAGTGAAACATAAGGTAGCAGTTTATTTGAGTGGTGGATAATGTCCAAATACAGTCATCATCATCAACAAAGCCTTTTAAATGATTTGATGGATTGTTGAGATGACATGACAAGTGCTTTTTAACAAGATGTACGGTCCTGTGTTTTCTGTTTCTGTTGTTTCCTTCGTCTGTTTGTGTCTGTTATTAATACATGTTTTGGTTACTGATTCTAGTTTTCATGGTTCTATGTCTAGATCTAGTTTTGTATGTCTATCCAAAGCTTTTTTTGTGTAACTATGCCTCATCACCTTCATTCGGTTAACCTGTTTTCTGTTCCCATTACCTTTTTCTTATTTAGATCGGTCCTTGTTCTTATTTTCTTTCTGAGGTATTGTTTGTTCTGACCCAACTATACTATGCCTTTTTAAGAACTTTATTTGTACTTTAGTGTATCGACCTGTTCCTGCCTACTTGCATTTGACACTGATTCCTTACCTGCACCTTTAGCTTTGCCTTTAGTTTTGATTCTTAGCTTGTTTTCTGATGACGACTCTAGCCTGAATCTCCTACACCTTTACCTGACCTTTTTTGGATTCCCTGTGTATGACTTTCTGCCGGTTCCATGACCAAGATACCAGCCTCCTACTTTTAGTTGCACTCATACGGCAAAAAACATGCAAGAGTTGAATATATTCCAGGATTGCGGACCTTCAAATACACAGGAGCTTTGTCCTGCAACGCAAATATACCTTTACTGGCTGCATCATTAAAAATGAATGATATATGGTGTATTGCAATGCATTTGGAAACCATCTATAAAGGGTCTGTGCATTGTTCCCTCCCTTCGTTCCATTGTGCTTTCTTTCTTAGTATCTCAACCCTTTTTCTTCCTGACTGTCTGAGCCCAAACCAGACCCCAGGATTTAGCCTGGACATAGCTGTCATATTTTTTGTTGCCGGTCCCGTCTCTCACCACTCTGATCAGGTTTGACTGGGTTCTAGCCGCCTCCTCACTGCTGTCCCGGAGCTCAAAGGAATGGCTGTCGGAGAACACCGTAGAGGATTGGACATTTTACAACAAATGCTATATGTACTGATAAAAGATGACATCATGTTAAAGAATTGGTTGTTTTGTCCTGTATTGTACAGTGCATGAAATGTTACAGAATTTTATATCCATTCCACCTGTTATTTTGCTTGTGCACCAACAACATAAATACATAGCAGCAACAATGTTAAGATAGAAACATTAAACAGTTTCCTTAATGATTACTTCTATCTTCTTGCCTGAGATATTCCGCTTTGAAACCTTGCCAGCCTGTCAATCAGTTTGCCGTACCCCCCCATCTGCCCACCCGCCCACACACGCATGCATGCACAATACTGTTCTGGTCTTCTTTTGTGAGGGAAGGGGAGGAGGAAAAGAGTTGTGTCATTGTTTAGAATTCTTTTCAACATTACAGGCAGGATTCCACACATTGCCCCGTTTATCATTAAGTCCTGAGGTGTTAAGTATGCGGCTAAATACCACACTGTAGGCACAATGCAAAGCGGAAAACCCCCATTCCCATAAGTGCTTTGGTATGATAAACATTTTACCAAGATTATTTGAACAGTAAACATGTGATTTTGATTCATACCCACCGTGTATTAAGCAATAATGCTCAAATGTTTTTGGTATGTGGCCAAAACCATATAGGTAATACCAAACTAGAGTAATTTGATCACAGGAGTAAGGGAGGAGTTTTAACACTTGACTGACACTTTGGCACTATACAAATATTTGAGTGGGATGGCATTGTTTCATACAATAGGAATTCCAGCTCTCTGGAATGTGTGTTTGAAAGAAATAATGAAAGCAAGAATATGAGTGTGTTTCATAGAGATATTATAGCTAGTGATTACTTATAGTACACTGCAAAAAATGACCCACACATGCCTGTATGCACTCCTGACAACTGGGCATGCCCCTGATGAGATGCCAGATGGTGTCCTGGGGGTCTCCTCCCAGACCTGGATCAAGGCCTCAGTGAGCTCCTAGACAGTCTGTGGCACTACTTGGCGACGTCAAATGCACCGATACATAACATCCCAGAGGATGTCAGATGGATTCATGTCTGGGGAACGTGAGGGCCTGTCAATGGCATCAACGCCTTTGTCATCCAGGAACTGTCAACATATGAGGGGCCACAAGGCCCCATGAGGCTGGGCATTGTCCTGCACCAGGAGGAAAACAGGGCCCACTGCACCAGACTGTCGATGGGTCTGAGGATTTCATCCCGGCACCGAACAGCAGTCAGGGTACCGTTGGCTGGCATGTGGAGGTCTGTGTGACGCTCCAAAGATATGCCTCCCCAGACCATCACTGAAATACTGCTAAACCAGCCTTGCTGGATGATGTTGCAAGCAGCATAACGTTCACCACAGCGTCTCCAGACTCTTTCACATCTGTCACGTGCTCCAGTGTGAACCTGCTCCATTTGTGAAGAGAACGGTGCACCAATGATGACCTGCCAATTCTTGTGCTCTTTGGTGACTGCAAATTGAGCTGCACGGTGCTGGGCTGTGAGCACACCAGAAACATGCACATCAGCAGCCTGCTGGAGGTCATTCTGTAGGGCTCTGGCAGTGCAGACAGCTGTCCTGCTGCTGGGTTGATGCCCTTCTATGGCCCTGTCCTCGTGCAACAGCAACCTGAATGGGCTTCAGGTACCATCACATGCTACCATTAGTGACACTAGCAAAACGCAAAACAAGAGAAGAATCCTTTAGGAAGGATAAGGAGAGAGCAATTGTCTGTGGCCACCACCTGCAAAACCATTTTCTTTTTGAGGGTTTGTCTTTCTGTTTCCTCTCGAGGGCACCTGTTGTCACTTTCATTTGCACCAAACCATTGAATCACAATCACTTATGCTTCCTAACTGGACAAATTGAAATACCTGGAGTTTAATTGACTTGTGGACAAATTTATATACCTGGAGTTTTATTGACTTGGCGTTCTACTGTGAAGATTACATGGTCCCTTCATTTTTTTGAGCAGTGTGTATTGAAAGAGTCCATGTCCAAATCACATGTGATCTAGTAGCACGATAATCATAATGCATTTATAATGTACACTATGTGCATTCTTACATACACATTGTTATTCTATGATAGTATGTATTTCTACATGAGGTCAACAAATCAGTGTTTCTACATGCGTTCAACAAGTTTAGCAGTGTTTACATGGGGGGCTCAGACCCATCCTTAGGAATGTGGAGCCATGGGAACCATAAGATGAAAACGTTAAACTGTCATAGGGAACCATCTCTTGAGGTATAGCACATGTGGCACATTTCCTGTTTGACCAGTATAAAGACCCATGTAACCCTTTGTTCGATGATTCTATACTGATTCAGCTC